>VONZ01001557.1:0-126409 GCA_012976165.1 Labeo catla
GATAGATAGATAGATAGATAGATAGATAGTAATGGTTAGATAGATAGATAGATAGATAGATAGATAGTAATGGTTAGATGATAGACAGATAGATAGATGAGTTTGAATGAGTTTAAATGGATTAGAAATACAGTACATAGAAAGGAAGCTTGATTGAGTCTCAAAGGATTCTGGGAGTTTTGACAGTTGAAATTTGAATAGTGCTGGCTCATTTGAACATTCCGTCAATGTAAGTCTATGGGATTTTTCCCAGTTTTAATCGCCATTTTTAGGAAAACCATAAGTCGGATCAGTTAGAAAAGATATAGCACACCCGACCACATCAGTCTGAAGATCTGGGTTTGGAGTTTGTAGAGTTAAAGCTCTAGGAGGAGTTAGAGTCAGAAATTTTAGTCTCAGAAGAAGAATAATAATATCTGGAAGTTTAAGTCAGATTTCAGTAAGTTGGCTTTCTCAAGCCAACTTAATAATAAAACAATTTAGTATGTTCTCAATACATTTAACAAACCATGTTTATCCACATAAGGATGCAATAACTACATACAATAAATAAAATTAAATGAAAATGGAAGGGCAACACAAACATGTATTAAATTAAAGATCAACACAGAATGCAACATAAAGTTAAGACGTCACACCTGACATTTGTGATTGTGTTCACACTACACAACCTTTAAAAATGTATATGTATATAAAATGTATATAAAAATGTATTAAGAATTAAACATTGTGAAGCTAAAGTTTGTGAAGGAAAAACAGTCTTTCAATTTCAATCACAGGAGTAAAACATCTGATCAGGTTCAAGGATTACTGCAGAAGACTGAAGACAGGAAAACACTTGGAAATTTATCACAGGAAAATGAAGAGGAGCAGCAGCATGTTCAGTATTGTCAACTGTAAGTTGTCTTGTTATAAAGTACTCCATTATTGCAACAAATCTAAGTTAAGCATCTGTGTGTTTAAAATAAGCACTAATATTTGTCACGAAGAGTATCTGCAAATTCCTTAATTGTACATGTAAATTAAAAAGGAAACCCCAGTTTATTGAGAATAAGTGTAAGGGATAAATGTACATGCAGCCATCATCATCACAAAACAAATCCAGATGCTGGTGCAGCACGTAATCTGGATGTACGCCTACATTTCTCACTGATTACACAGCTACTTTCAGATATATAAACCACAGAGAAAAAACATCTCTTATGTAGCTTTGCCAATCAGAATCCAGCATTCAGACAGACTATGATATGATGAGATTTAAATATTTATTGCATGTATGTGATGAGTGATTTGATCTTTCTTTTATAGTTTCAGATAAAGATCCAATTACAGGGTTTGTGTTGCTGGGAAAAATTGGAGCTGGATAAAGTGTCACTGCCACCATCCTGAGCAGAAATGTGTATGAATCACCAATAAAGTACAACTCCGAAACCAAAGAGACGGATAATAGGAAGATCAGAAGGAATGTTAAACATTAGTAATAAGGAGATTCAAAATTCAAATATTATACACACTGCCCTCCAAAAGTTTGGAAACACCCCTGGCAAAGGTTTTTTCAGCATAAATCTGTATCATTTTTTGGTGCAAATACATTCAAATAACTTGACATTATCATTAAAGTCTATCAATAAGCAGCAGTTTTCATTTTGATTACATAATAATGGCAATATATACATGTCAGACATGTGATGCCTGGTTACTGGTTTAAACCTGGCCCAGGTTTTTAAAAGATTTTTGGGTCAGCACACTTTAATAGCTTTAACAACTGATTCCCAAAAAGTTTAGAATACAATGAATTTAGGCCCAGATTATGCAGAGCTGTAATAGCTGCTATGATGAATCAAAAATTAGAGTTTTTTTTCAATGTATAAACTACATATGTAATAAAATATGTTTTCATAGTTTGTGTTATCCCTTAACAGTGCAAAATTATCACAAATTAAAAAGGATTTATGCAAATATTGTCCAAAACTCTGCTTTTCTAAGGTGTTTCCAAACTTTTGGAGGGCAGTGTGTATTTAATGAAACCGAGAAATACATGAAGAAGAAGAAATTGGATGGAAAGTTGAAGGAGTACAAACAAGAGCAGAAGATGTTGATGGTTGAACTGAATGGCAGAAAATACTCTGATGTTTAGAGATTCAGACTGACAGCGGCTTTCAGTTCAATCTTCCCTCTGTTTCACTGAATCAAACACTCAATGTTGACTGTGAACAGAGCTGGTATTTACAGATGTGTTTCTGTCCTCAAACTACATCATTATTCACACACACTCATGATCTGATAGTGTTTCATTTGTTCAGGACGGGCTTCTGATAGCAGATCCAACAGATCCTCAAACGCTGATTAATTCTGGTATTTGTCTCTGATGCTCTCATAGAGAGTCAAATATGGGTCAATATGATATGTTTTCTGTTCATTGTGAGCTTTTTAACACTTGTTTACCATACTGCATCTCTTTTATTAAAGTTCACCTCCAGAACAAAATGTACAGATAATGTACCCACACCCTGTTGTCATCCAAGATGTTCTTGCATTTCAGTTGTAAAGTTATCGTCCTACATTGCTGCAGAAGTACGACCCAGTGTTTACAAAGTGAAAATGCAAAAAAAGGTCAAACAGCGATGGAGGATGATTTTGAAGTTGGAGAAGTAAATGAGATGGGAGTTTTTCGACATACCCTAACTGCATTGACCTGGATTACACAGAGTTAATGCAGAGCTAGATAAGACAACCGTTTGAGGTTAAAAAGTATATAAATTGTACTTTTTTTTTTTAGAAATTTTTAGAGCCTTTTGAAGCTGCATTTAAACTTTGTAAGTTCAAACTCGGGGCACCATAGAAGTCCACTATATGGAGAGAAATCCTGAAATGTTTTCCTCAAAAAACATAATTTCTTTATGACTGAAGAAAGAAAGACATCAACATCTTGAATGACAAGGGGGTGAGTACATTATTTATTTTTTTTTTCCTACTATTTAATTAACGCATAACAGCTGCCAGACATGTAATGTCTTGATCTTAAACCCTGATGTTTTTCTGTCAATCTGTTGATCTTTCCATAAAATCTTGAATGTACAAAGCAAATCTAAGTTTTTAAAGTTTTTAAATAATGCATTCGGATGTACTGGCAATTTCATCATTGAAGTCTTCTTTTTTCCACCTTTTATTGATCTTGTCAACATCACTGTGATCTTAGACATGATGATAAAGGGAGTTTGTGTTCATTTGTGGTTTTGCTAGTGTTCAAGTGTAACCTCAAGTCAGAACTGTTAATAAGCAATTCCTCTTATAAACCATTTGCAATGTTTTATTAATGCTGTTCAGTTCTTTTAAGATTTTCCCCACTGAACGGGGCACCAGGAGAAGACACGTTGATACAACTCTTTGTGGGGTTTATTTACTGATTGTTTTCCCATATACAGTTTCTTTAATCCACAAATAACAGGTTATAAACCTGTAAAATACAAAGAATGTGGTGTAAATAGCAATATTGATAGCCACATACATAATATACCATAAATACTGAATAATATACAAATATAACAATTCTCATAAATTCTAATATAGTCAGTATTTAGAATTATAAATATTACAATATACTTAGTACATCCAAACAATTCCACACAACAACATGGCACATCAAACATTGCACTGTTACACATTAGTCAAGTCAGTATCTAAACTAAATGTGCATCAATGTCAAAAATACACATTAAACCAATAATCTAATCCACCAATGTGTTCTCAGTATGTTGGCCTAAAGTGCAAAATAATGAGTGTAGTTTTAAGTAGCAACGCTGAGCATAGCAATCTATTACCAATGTAAAGCGATCAACTACATTACCCAACATGCACCGCAAACAGAAAGTGATTCGAGTGACAGCGGAACGCTCTTATTTCAAACATTCGCTGAAATATAGCCACGGATACTATCGAGCTGACGACATTAAATATCAGCATGTATAAAATGTTCAGCGTGACCGAAATATCAGTCATCAAGCATACAACCTACGCACATACACAACGGAAACCCAGCGGTAATGTAAACAAACAAACAAACCGCGGCTTAAGTGAAAACAACTTAAGTGAACAGCAGCTTACCGGTGGCGCATCTCTCCTGACGAGACAACATGCCAAAACTAGTGCTCGCCTCCGCTTGTAGCCCATGCTCATTCACTAGGATTCCACTAGTCCGTGCTTCAACTCATGACTAGCCTATGCTACAATCAAGTAAGTGAACCTCCCACTTGTTAACCTGCGTTACGCTGCTGTTAATCACCCGTGACGTAGTGAGCGCAACACCTCCCACTTGACCGACTGATCATATGATTCAAGGCGGTCACAGACAAAACATTACATCACACATTTTTTTTTTTTTACAACAATGAATAATAGTGTTCAGGCACCTCCCCTGACAGATATATATTGTTCTGCCAAATATATAGTGTAGTAATGTAGACGAGGGCAGCAAGCACCAACCTGCAAGAAAGAAAGAGAAAGAGAGAGAAAGAAGGGCAGTGACAGTGGCAGGGAATTCACTGATCTTCCACAGGAATAAGGACAACCAGTCTTCTCACGTCTCTCCGCAGGATGACTACCGTCAGCTGCTGAGGGTTTCTCTTAAGTTGCCCAACTATTAGGGAGGCAGGAAAGCCTGCACACACCTTAATGTCTGCATCTCTCACAAGTCCTTTCTTGTCAGGGTACACGGCCTGGATCCGTCCGAGCCGGAATTGCCCTCGCAATGCGTTTTGGTCAGCAATCCAAACAATGTCACCGATTGCTACATTCCTTTGGGTCCGGTGCCACTTTGGCCGAACAAATAGGTTAGGTCCGGCAAGTTCACTCCACTTCTTCCAGAACATATCCACACCAATCTGGATGGCTCTTAGACGGCGCCAGGGAAGGGTGCATAAGTCAATTCCTCCTGTATCTCCTCCTTGCCTGGTTCTCCCGAGGAGCAGAGTGTTGGGGGTCAAATACTCTATAGAGTCCTCTTGTACTTGTGCCTTGGCATCAATCGGCCTTTCATTGGTGAGATTAGCTGCCTGGTAGAAGAGGGTTTGGAGTTCACCCCAGGTGAGTGAACTTGTCGTCCCTCCAAGGCTAGTGAGAGCCCTTTTTATGAGCTTAACTGCAGCTTCCGCAGCCCCGTTACGATGAGGAGCATCAGCTGGATGAAAGTTCCATGCCCACACTGTCCCATTCTTGGCAGCTTTGTCCTCTATGGATACTTCTCGTAAGGTAGCTAAGTGCCTATGCAAGTCTTGCAGGGCAGGTTTAGCCCCAATAAAATTGGTTCCCCTGTCTGACCACAATTTCCTGGGATGGCCTCTTAATGCTACAAAGCGAGAATAAGCTTGGAGAAAGCTTTCAGATGATTGGTCATCAACAAGGTCCACATGAACCGCCCTTGATGCCATGCAACAGAACACTATGCCCCAGACTTTTTTCCCTGTTCTTCTCTTGACAGCATCCTTAATTTCAAAAGGGCCGAAGAGGTCAAGTGTGGTATACTCAAATGGGTTAGCACGCTGTGAGCGCTCTGGTGGCAGATCACTCATCATCTGCTGGCACATTTTTGCTTTCAATTTGCGGCATGTAACACAGTCGTTCACAATTTTCTTTACTATCCTTCGACCTTGCACAATCCATGCTTTCCTCCTGGTACGCAGAAGTGTGGCAGCAACTCCTTCATGATTCTCATCATGAGCTTCTCTTGATATCAACGTAGCAAGCCATGAATGAAGTGGAATTAAAGGAACAGCTGTTCCATCCTCTCTCCAGGACTGGATTCGACCTCCACAGAGAAGGATTCCCGTATTCTCATCCCTGTAGACCACCAAGCGGTCCAGCGTCGAGTCCAAAAACTGACTGACATTTTGGGTTGCGAGGACTAGGTTACGGAAGGCTTGCGCTCTCTCCTCAGTAGACAGGATAGAGCTGTTTGCCTCCCACTTTAAAGAGTCTGGTGCTTGCCGTCTTCTAAGCCAGATTTCTATAGCCCGTTGAGTCCAGGCTATGGAACCACACAATTTAGACAGAGAACTGAAGTGTTGTGGTTCTACAAGACGCACCAGTCCAATTGCCCAGGAACTTCTCTGTCTGTCCACCACTGATATTGCACCGCTGGTGATGTCCGTTGGTGATGTCGGACTACCATTAACTCCTTTAAGCTTGAGGTCTGCCTTGATGTCAGGTCCAATGGGGCCAGTTCTCTCTTTTGACTGGGACCTGGTGATCACTGCTGAGAAGGCTTTCCGCTGAAGTTTTACCACATTTTCAGCAGCAGAGGATGTAATCTCACTAGCCGTCTTCATAGGCCAGTCGGTCTTGGGCAATTTCAGGAACTCAGGGCCTTGCTGCCACTCTGACCCTTCATTAAGTTCCTCAGGAGTTGCACCTCTGGTGAGTATATCAGCAATGTTTCGTCTACCTTCAATCCACCTCCAATCTTCCACATGCCCAGCTTTCTGAATCTCGCCAATTCGATTGGCGAAAAAGGTCTGGTAGCCATAACTATCCTTTTGAATGGCTGCCAGGATCGTTTGGCTGTCCACAAAGTGAATCCATTGCTTGGCTTTAATGTGACAGTGCTTTTCAAAGTATTTTTCAGGCGGATAGCGAAAACTGCGCCACAGAGTTCTGCCTTAATCACATCTCCCTTCTGGTCAAGAGGAGTAAGTTTAGCCTTGGATTCCACCAACTTCACTACGACTTTGTCTCGGGTTTCCCACCGTAGGTAGAGTACGGCTCCATAGGAGGATTCACTTCCATCTGAAAATGTGATCCCTACTGGTTGGCCTATGGCTCCAGGAGGCGTGAGGCTTCTCTCAAACCTTACCTGGCCAAGTCTCACATATTCTTCAAAGAGCGTCATTGCTGCTTCTCGAAGTTTTGGTGAGAGAGGGGCATCCCATGTATCTTTAGATGGATTGTTCTTGCCAGCTTCCTGGAATGATTCTCGTACCAACATCACTCCCTTCTGTTTAGTTGGTGAGGCAAGACCAATCGGATCATATAGTGCCGCAATTTGACTAGGAAGCATACGTCGGGTGAGGGGATTAGGTGTTCCTTCCCTGACATCCTCCATACTCAAATTAAATCCTGTCCTCATTTTCCCTCTTTTCTTAGAGAAGTTAATAGATGTCAGCAACCGAAGTTTGTCTGTCTCAAGTTCATAGCCAACCCCGAGTGCTTTGTTGTCCCCATCATGCATTTGATTGGGCAGTATCAAGGTCCTGGAAACAGTTGTTTCAGCAGGGGCTCCACCCCTCCCACTTTGATGTGACAGGACCCACGGTTTGAGGAAAAAGCCTCCAGCCTTCAAAATCTCCTCCACCCCTTTGGTGATTCTTTCCAGCGTCTTGAGGTCATTGTGTGAGGTCAGAATATCATCTACATAGCTGTCCTCAGTCAAAGCTCGCCGTTCTTCAATCATATCAGCAAACTGAGGAAGGTTGGCCGTTTCCTTCATGGCAACTTGGGCGATACATCCTGCAGGTTTATCACCAATATTGACTCTGACAACTGCAAACTCCTCAATGTCGCCTTCAGAGTTGTCTCTCCAAAGAAAGCGGTGGAGGTGGACTTCATTATCTTTTAGCCACACGGAGTTATACATCTTTTTTACATCACCCAGTGCGGCATGGAGTCCCCTCCTGAACCTTAGAAGGACACCTCTGATGGGATTGAGTACATCGGGACCCTTGTGAAGGAGACCATTGAGACTTATGCCTCGGAACTCTTGGCTACTATTCCACACAATTCTCACAGGGGTTGAGGAGGAGTGAGGATTAGGTGCAACTAGATGGCTGATGTACCATTTAGGTCCTTTCCAGTTGTCAATTTCCTCCCTAGTGAGTTTTACAGCAGCTCCTCTTGAGACCATTTCATGCACTTGTTCTTTATATGCAGCCTTCCACACAGGTTCCTTCTCCAGATGTTTCTCAGTGTTTCTAAAGGTTGCCTCCACTGCCTGCCGATTGTCTGGCAGTGTTGTGAGGTCTGCCTTCCAAGGATAGGCTGTGTCCCAATGGGGGGAATTGCTGTGTTTGTCTGCCAGCTTATATGTTAGGCATTCTTTTATTTTTTCCAGGTCCCGCTCTTCCTTGAGGGTCATTTCTTTTCCTCCAGGTGGGCACCCACCACACTTGCAGCCGCCACATTGAGGACTGCACGCCGCTCCGATGCTATCCCACCTGAACCACTCGAATACCTCTTTGTTGGCGGTTGTGGTGCTTCGGACAAGTGCATTTTCTTCCTCTTCTTGAGGTATGATAGCCTCTTTATACACCATCGAGGCTGTCCTCATTGTTCTAGCAAGGTGAGTTTCAGAGCGGTACACGGCTAGGTCAACTGTCTCCATGAGATCGGGATGGGTCCCCCCAACAGTCTTTCCCAGCGGGCCGTCCCAGAGGACGAGGTCTCCCACAATCTTGATCGGCTGTGGAACAAGTCGACCTTCCCGATGACTGATAAGGAGGTCAATCTTTTTGGGCCGGACCAGCTCATCTCTTGGTACATTGGGGAAGAACTTCTGCAATTGCTCAGCAGTGACTGATTGGGACACCTCCGCAATGTTTTCCAGACCATAGCAGAGAATTCTATGCTCTACCACTTTTCCTTTGGATGTCTTCACTTTCAACCGCATTGAATATCTTTTGGTCAGGACAGTCTTTTTCATTCCCCCGACTCCATGGACTATAAGCTTAATATTCTCACCGCACAGTCCAAGGTAATCGGCTGTTTCATTGGTGATATAATTGGTATCAGATGCGAGATCGATTAGGGCGCCAATAAGGCAACCTGAGTTTGTCGTCACTCCCATTAACATCATCACCACTGGATGTTCTTGCAGTCCATCTCCAACCTTAGCACATACAGTTGATGATATTCTATTTGAGAATGCATTCTTGTATTTCTCTCTCTGTTCTGCAGTAAGCTCTGCTAGGAACTCCTCTTGTTTGCTAGTTAGGCCCAATTTCTTTCCTTCAAATTTTATGGTGCTCTGCTCCTCACTGCTACTGTCCTTCTTTGGAGTCGGTGGCTTAGGACACAGAAGATAATTGTGGTCCAACACCCCTCCTTTCCTACAGTCTGCTTTTGGGCAAAGGTATCTAGATGTACATCCTTTCCCATCCTTGGGGTGGGGCCGCAAACACTTATAGCACACCCCTAGCTTCTTCACATGGGCCCTTTTCTTTGAGAGATCTTGCTCTCTGAAGACCTTACATGCAAATAGCTTGCCGGCATGGGATTCATCTTCACAGACAATACAGCTGGAAAGGTCGTCCTTATGAACTACTGTGGACTTAGTGAAAGCCTTCCTCCCTCTTTTACCAGGGTGGTCTGCAACACCCTTCTCCACAGGACCTTTGTCCACAGGACTTGGCTCCAACTGATCCAACTCTTCAAGAATCTCCTCCTGCTTCATCAAGAATCCCAGGAGACAATCAAAATGGTTCATGGGAGAGAACCTGTTTGCCGGGTCAGTTTTGTGCATAATCCACTCCTTCTTGAGTGAACTGGGAAGCTTACTTTCAAGAGACTGAGCAACAATACGGTTCCTTACAGCATCCTCTTCACCAAGAATTTGGAGATTGTACAATGCCCTTTCCACAGCCTGAATCAATTCAATGGTTCTCCTGGGATTGTTTCCTTTGACAGGAGGCAGAGACTGGATCTCGTTGATAATCATCAGAACTATTTTCGCTTTGTTCCCGTATTTGCTGTCCAGCAGCCTAAACATCTCGTCGGCAGATCCACAGCTAGATAGAACAAGATCCTTCTTAACCTTTTCATGGAGACTATTTAATAAGTGGAACTTTTTTATACATTCTGCACCTTGTGGGTTACCCAATTCTTGCAGGTCCTCCCACTCAGTTTTCCAACGATAATAGTCCCTCATGTCACCAGAGAAAGTAGGTAGTCGTGCTCTTTCAAGACTGATTTGAGGCTTAAGACTGGAATCTCCTTGGGTCCTTTCAGGGCTGCTTTGCTGTAATAGGGGCCGCCGCTCATGGGGGATGCTCATATTCCATGCCCCCACGTTCGTTTTGGACTTCAGCTTGAGATCGGCAGACATGTCGGGGAGAGAACGGAAAGAAGCATCTTTTAGCAGATCACCAGCCATACTGCCATCATCTCCCAAATTTCTTTCTCTACCCTTTAATTGGTCTGCTTCGTCCTCCTCTAGTTTGTCTGATAATGCCAGGACCCTCTTCTTTAGTGAATTATGGCGTGTCCTGAGATCTAATGCCTTCGGACCAGGAACCAACTCTTTCCATTCTGACAGCATTTCTCCGAGTTCAGTAACCTCTCTTTCAAGACCTCTATTCCTTAGCCTGCGATCCTTGATTGACTTCTGAGGATTAACTTCCTCTTCTTCTGCCTGAGTGATGACTAAATCAGCTATTTTGGCCTGCTTGAAAAACGCTTCCTTTGCGCAGCTAGTCCAAAATATTTCCTGGGTGGCTTTCTTCACCTCAAGGAACTTGTTCTCACACTCCGCTGTCTTTCCATCAATTTGGTTTGCAGATCCTACAACCTCTTCATCCGCTGATTCTCTCAGGGCTTGAGCATACTCATATCCCGCATCTGTGACTTTAGAAAAGTCGGTCCTGAAAATCTTCCATTCCCTGAGAATTTCAGTCGGTTCCAAAAGCCCCGGTGTAGTGAGAGTATGAGCCCTTTTGGTGAATGAAGCCTGTGCTCTTGATCGCACACTTTTCAGCTTATCCAAATCTGCCATTATTACTCCCTTTGTGTTGACTGGAGAGCTGTCACTACCAATGTGTATACACGCTCCTTTATCCTTAATCAACGGGCAGTTTGATTAGTGGCAAATTTGGAATAGTTCATAAAAGTGAGAAGGCAGCTAGTCTTGGGTTAACTAAGCTTCCTTAATGAAGCAGTCCGTGGCTGTGTTTGCTGCACTCAATCCAGTGCAGTAGGCATCGGTTTATAACTGTTCAGTTCTTTTAAGATTTTCCCCACTGAACGGGGCACCAGGAGAAGACACGTTGATACAACTCTTTGTGGGGTTTATTTACTGATTGTTTTCCCATATACAGTTTCTTTAATCCACAAATAACAGGTTATAAACCTGTAAAATACAAAGAATGTGGTGTAAATAGCAATATTGATAGCCACATACATAATATACCATAAATACTGAATAATATACAAATATAACAATTCTCATAAATTCCAATATAGTCAGTATTTAGAATTATAAATATTACAATATACTTAGTACATCCAAACAATTCCACACAACAACATGGCACATCAAACATTGCACTGTTACACATTAGTCAAGTCAGTATCTTAAACTAAATGTGCATCAATGTCAAAAATACACATTAAACCAATAGTCTAATCCACCAATGTGTTCTCAGTATGTTGGCCTAAAGTGCAAAATAATGAGTGTAGTTTTAAGTAGCAACGCTGAGCATAGCAATCCATTACCAATGTAAAGCGATCAACTACATTACCCAACATGCACCGCAAACAGAAAGTGATTCGAGTGACAGCGGAACGCTCTTATTTCAAACATTCGCTGAAATATAGCCACGGATACTATCGAGCTGACGACATTAAATATCAGCATGTATAAAATGTTCAGCGTGACCGAAATATCAGTCATCAAGCATACAAACTACGCACATACACAACGGAAACCCAGCGGTAATGTAAACAAACAAACAAACCACGGCTTAAGTGAAAACAACTTAAGTGAACAGCAGCTTACCGGTGGCGCATCTCTCCTGACGAGACAACATGCCAAAACTAGTGCTCGCCTCCGCTTGTAGCCCATGCTCATTCACTAGGATTCCACTAGTCCGTGCTTCAACTCATGACTAGCCTATGCTACAATCAAGTAAGTGAACCTCCCACTTGTTAACCTGCGTTACGCTGCTGTTAATCACCCGTGACGTAGTGAGCGCAACAAATGCTTAGATACAACTCAGAATACAGGCACATTCTAGCAATGTAATGCTTTTTTCTGTCATTTTTAGGAGGGGGTGATGGTATTACATTTAAAATGTTGTAATGCTGTTTTTCAAAATCAGAGATAGAACAATGTGGCAGTAACTGTAAAATTGAGAACAAATCTGATGTTTGAATAAGACTACGTTAGTCTTCTGTAGTGTGTGTTTTCAGGAAGTTTAGAGCATGAACACTTCCTCCCTCTGTGACTGTCTCAGAGTCTGCATATGGGTAGAGTTTACGGGAAAGTACCGCCCACTCATGTGACAGTCTCTGTGAGCATAGACACAAATGGGTGGAGTTATTTAGTCCATGCTCATATAAAAGCTGCTCAGTGAGCGCTACTCCACATCCAGCAGCTACTGGAGGACTTTCTTTCAGCTTTCATCTCCCATCGCTTATTATTTTGGCCAAGGATCCACTTAAGGTATGAAATATGTTTAATACATATGTGTCTTTAATATAAACGTGTGTTTGAAGTATGTTTAAAAAAAAAAAACATAGTTTAACTGAATCGGCGACTCTTTAATCCAGACAGTGGTGCTCGATATGAAAAAGTGCTCTGATAAAATCCTGATTCTATTATAATGTATCACGTTTGTAGCACATTCATGATTCCTCTCTCTCCATTCAGTGGATGTTTAGTGTCCTCTGCGCAGGGTGCACCGAAAATGAGATAATGATAGTGAGTGAATGCTCCTGACATATAGTATATATCAAATACTTTTGCTTAATAAACTCGCTAAGTTCCAGCCTCAGCCCAATCAGAAGTACCAGTACATAGAAACATATACAAAGTAGCCAGAAAGAAATGATAATTTTAAAGAAATACGTCAGATGGATTTAGAGGCTTTTGCATCTGAACTCTTCATATGTATATATAACGTCACATAATAACATATAAATTGTTCATGGAGAAAAATAAATGTACAATATTTAAGTAAAATAACGCGTGACCCTTCTGACTCCAGGCTTCGGAGAAGCAAGTCTTCACAGCGATTCTCGATACATAACTGTGTTATGATATTTTTTTAGAGTAAAACATATTTTATTAAAAGTTATTAAAGTGTTAGTGTCAGTTCTGCATCATCCGCTGTAAACTTATCATTTATAGTAATCGTACATGCTAATGAAATTCCTGCATCTAGAGCAGTTTCACGTTTTACTCAGTCAATCTAAACATGGTAATCAGGTTCTACAGAATCACTAGAAAGGGACGTGTGTTGGGTGCTGGACACTTCTGAGAATAAATCAGTATTCTAGCGCCCTCTGCTGCCTGTTATCCGCACTTACTTTAAATGTCGTTAAGGTAAATATTATAAGCTAATACCTCCATCGCCAGATGAAATAATATCAGAAAGGCCTATATTGAAAGAGATGCTTTGTGTTTGTTTGTAACCCGCCATTACTGAAATGTTACCTCTAAATGCAAAGTCGATTAAGTAACCAATAGGGGTTTCTTATTCTTCTTCTTCTTATAATGAATAGTGAATGAGGCCTGCTGCTGTCAAGATCCAGAATGACAATACATATGATAGCTAACATTTACAGTCCTTGTGATTATACACTGCATTATATTTCAAGTCATTGCGTGGGGATTGGACCTAAATCCTTTTTTGTCCTTATTGGAAACTGTTACATTGACGCATCATAATTTACATTATTTCTTTGAAATGATAAATTATAAAAGATGAGACTTTTAGCATTAAAATGCACCAACAATACACCTTTTTCATAAAAATGTAACTTTGTTGTAAGTAAGATCTTATCATGCAAAACTGCAATCGTTTGTTCTGTGGTTTAACATGCACTTCTTTTTTCAGCACTGAATTATGGACATCGACATCGTCAATATAACATGTGCAGAGATTCAGACACCAGTGGGTTTTCTGTATGTGATTCTGCCTCTTGTACTGAATCACACCAATAATCCAGACTGTGAGCAGGGCTGGTTCTCAGAGGTGAGTGTGTTTCTGTCCTCAAACTACACCATTATTCACACACACACACACACACACACATTATATGATTCTCATCTGTTTCATTTGATCAGGACAAATTTAAGATAGCAGAGCCATCAGATCCTCAAACACTGATTGATCCTGCGATGGCTATAAAATCTGATCGTCTCTTCACTTCTCGCTGTGTGAATCTGGATCATGAGATCATCTGTGATTCTACAGGGGTAAATAAACTCTCTCAACATTCATCTGTTTAATATGAATGTATTACTATAAATGCTGCTCTAATGCTTCTTTCCTTTATTTCAGGCTCATTTCAGTCATGTGACCGCATATATAGGTGAGAGAAACACTTCAGTAAAGCACTTCAGTGTGTCCTCATTGAGATCAAACTCTGTGTTGAACTGAATCTTCTGTGAATCTTCAAGTGAATCATGATGATTGTGTTTGTGTTTTTCAGTGAGGAATCAAACTGCAGCGACTCCAAATTCAGGTGAGTTTCAGCTGATAAATGTCTGATTATTCACTAATAAAACACTGCACATCTGACTCACACGCAATAAACTTTCAATCTTTGCTCTTATATTGACTCATATTTGTGATCATTGACCTCCAAATGTGACTCCAGATCTCCATCAAGTGACTCCAGATCTCCAGCATTCAGGTAAAACATTAAGAAAGTGACATCTGTGGTTTTCGTTCCTGATATTGTCAATTTGGTGTAAAGCTGCTTTGCAACGATATGTATCGTGAAAAGCGCTATACAAATAAATTTGAATTGAATTGAATTGAATTGAATTGATATTATTTTCATAATTTTTGAAAATAAATCAGCTGATTTCATTGGATCATTTCTTTATTCATTTGTTCAGTTGATCTGTTGATTGTATTTTCTATCACTTGTACAGATCACTTCTGGTGGCTTTTAGCTGTTTTCATCATTGCTGTTCTCATCATCATCTTGATCTGTTTGATGAAGCGTAAAAGGATCTTCAGGTGAGTCCTGATCAATCTTAAAGAATCATATACTGAATCTATCAGTCTGAATAAACTCTGTGCTGAATGTGATAATATGTAATAATCAGATTTAATCTGTTGTCAGATGTTTTCAGAGGTTAATCTTTCAGCGTGACGATGATGATTCAGAAAACAGGTGAGTGATTTCTGTGGATGAACAACACAAAGATCTTGGGTTTGATTCCCACAGAATGAATGAATGAATCAAATGAGCTCTTTGATAGCAGTGAGAGTCATTCAGATAAATGAATATATGTAATGGAGTGAATCACTTCAACATTAAAGAGGTGAAACAGGTGGATGCTGTTTTAACCTTCACACAGATCTGATGAGAATGAATCTTCATCTGCTGTAAATGAATCTTTGGCTCTGTGAATCTTCATCTGCTGTAAATGAATCTTTGGCTCTGTGAATCTTCATCTGCTGACAGTGATTGTGTTTCTCTCAGGGATCCTGAAGCTGCTGTTCAAATGAAGCTCAGATCTGATGCTCCTGATTCACTGAATCAATCTGATTCGGAACAGTTAAACGGCTCCTTGTCCAGAGGATGATCAGTTTGAATTGACACATTATTTATTCAAACTCTGGGCTGAACATTACTGTGATCTTTGACATGATGATGATGGAGTTTGTGTTCATTTTGAGCTTCTCAACACATTTATTCTCATTCATCTGCATCTGTAATGCAAGGAAATACATGTGATGGAAAACAATGGAAGATCAATTCAACCAGATCTGACAAGTGACCAAACGTCTGTTTTGTGTTTTATTTCTTTTGTTTATCATTTATAATCAGTCACATTTAGTCATCTATTCATTCATTATCATTCAATCATTTATTCATTTATATTGTTTTATTACATTTTAGGTTATTATTTTTCTTGCTCTTGCAATGCTTGCAAGTTGTTTAACCTGGTGATTTTGTTGTTTCGTATCTCATCCATATTCATATAGAGTTTTATTGTAACAATAACTGACTCAGCACTGAAACAATAAGGTTATTCAATAAACACATTTTTATCATCACTTATTCACTTGCTTTCTACTCTGCTCACTTTTTTGTTTTTGTCAAGCCTAATTTCTGTAGCTATTTGAAATATTTAAAGGTTTATGAAGAAATCATTGTGGAATAGCTTGTGCTTTTAAAAAATTCGATGTCAAAACGTGTCTGGTTTGTTAGCCTATAATAAAGAAGCGGCTGCTGCAGGATCACACTATTTCATTTTAATAATAGGCTTGCACAACTTTTTAAATCAGCATTGTTCAAACCAAGACCAGTATGCAGTTACAAGAAGGTAAATGTAGTGTTTCTGTATGTCTTATGCTCTTTAACATACGTGCTCGTAAAGATGCTAGCAGACGGAAATGTTGGAAAGCTCACAAGCTGTTTATTATTGCTTCCATTCCCTGTGGTTACTTGATGTTGATGTGTACGGCATGTCTTCGGGTGTCCGAAAGGCCTTTCATTTTATCCTTTGCCCTTTTGTCTTTTGCACGGATGTCGTCATCTACATTGGTGGTACTTGAAGTAGCTATGGGAATTTTTGTACGCACCTTCCTGTTGAAGATCAACTCAGCAGGTGAACTCCCTGTAGTGCTGTGAGGTGTGGACCTGTACTCGCGAAGGAAGATGGTTAACTGTTGTTTCCACAGGATACCTTGAGTGTGTGCAGTTCAGATGGCTTTTCCTAGAGTGCGCATGAATCGCTCTGCCGTAGCATTTGCTTGTGGCCAAAAAGGAGTTATCTTCCTATGGCGAAATCCAAAGCAATCAGCAAGCTGTATAAACAAACTGCTGTTAAAGGAAGGGCCATTGTCCATTTTAAGCACACTGGAAATTCCGAACATAGAAAAAAACTCATCAAGAATGGGTATCACCGCGGTCGTTGAAGTACTGTGAGAAATTTTAACCACAGGATAACACGTGTAGTCATCTATAACGACCAACAGATACTCCCCGGATGGTAACGGTCCGTAAAAATCTGCGCTTAGATTGTGCCATGGTGCTTCTGGCAATTCAGACATATGGAGCGGCTCAACATGGATAACGGGGTTATTCGCCTGACACGCAATACAATTTGTGATCATGGCTTCGACTCTTCGATCAATATTGGGAAACCACACTTTCTCTCTCAGAAGACTTTTGGTCTTAGCGACACCTTGATGACTCTCATGGGCGAGCTGTAATACTCTGTGCTCCAGAGTAAAAGGTTTGACTATTCTGGAACCTCTGAGTATGAGGTCATCATTCGACGACACTGTGAGCTCAGAACGGACATTTTTGTAGAGTTTTAGGGTGTCTGCCAAAAGTGGTTCACGAGCAATTATGTGCCATGTGTTGTTTCTGATGGGTGAGCAGACCTGCTGAAGAATAGCATCTTTTTTTGTCTCTGCTTTTATCTCGTCTAGTGTCATGGCTTTTGCTGTGACCTGCAGTGACATGAAATTGATGTACTCCTCTGCTACCTTAGATGCCCTTGTATTGTGTTTTGTGTCTAAGGAAATAGGATGTCTGGACATGAAGTCAGCAGGATTGTCAGTTCCTTTCCTGTACTCAGTTCTGAACTGGTATGGCTGGAGTCTGAGACCCCATCTTTCAATTCGAGCTGGTGGCTTCGATCTTGGATTATTCCATATCAGTTCTAGGGGTTTATGGTCAGTTACTAAAGTAAAAGGATGTCCGTAAAGATACAAGTGAAAATGTTCACAGCTCCATACAATAGCTAGAGCTTCGCGTTCAGTTTGCGAGTATCATTTTTCAACGTCACTGAGTGCACGACTGGCGTATGCAATGATGCATTTTTGTCCATATTGCAGACAAAATAGCACCGAGGCCAACCGGGCTAGCATCAACAACGAGTTCAGTGTCCTTTGTAGGATCGAAGTAGGACGTGGTGGTGGCACTGGCTAAAGCATCTTTGAGCGGCTGAAGAGCTTGCTTGTGCGTATCGCCCCATTGCCATGATGTGCCTTTTTTAGTCAGGTCGCGAAGAGGTGCACTAATTGTCGAAAAGTCCTGTATGAACCGTGCACAGTAGTTCGCCATGCCGCGTAAGCTTCGGATTTCCCTGAGATCTTTGGGTTCACTGGCTTGTAGAATGGCTGCAACCTTCTTGGGGTCTGCAGAGATACCATTGGCAGAAAAGATAAATCCGTAGAACTCAAGTCTGTGCTTGTTAAACTCACACTTTTCAAAACAGCACGGAGAGCATCATCGTGTGTTCTTTGTAAGACGCCGTATACAATGATATCATCACTGAGGTTTTTTACACCTTTTATGCCTTGCAGTGTTTGCGCTATGGCATTCTGGAACACCTCCGCTGCAGAAGATATGCCAAAGTTTAGGCGTTTGTATCTCCTTAGTCCCAGATGTGTCATAAATGTAGTAATGTATCGGCTGTCTGGGTGAAGTTCCAGTTGATTGTAACCAGCCCTGAGATCAAGTTTTGAGAAGACTTTTGCACCATTTAGCTCTTGTATGACATCATCAATAGTTGGTGTTAAATGACGCTCACGTTGTATGGCTGTATTGGCCTGGCGCATGTCAACACATATTCTGACTTTATCAGGATCTTTTGGTTTTGGTGGAGTTACAATTGGAGAAACCCAAGGCGTTGGACCTGTTACAGCTTCTATTATGTCGTCATTTGCCAGCTTTTGTAACTCAGCTTCTACTTTCTGTCGAATGTGAAATAGCACTCGTCTATGTGGCTGACATGTAGGTTGGACGTCAGGATTGATATGCAGCTTCACTTGGAAGTTTTTCAGTTTGCCTATTCCTTTGAACAGTTCTGGATAGCTTTCAACAAGTTCATCAGCTACTGTGCGTTTTGTGTTTGTATAATTAACAGCACTGGTTATATTTATTGATCCAAGCTTGTGCTGTTCCATAGCTTAGGAGGGTGTGGCCATCGTTCTGAAGAACATAGAACTTGGTTTCCGTAGTGCTATGTGAGGCTTGAACATTGCACTGGAATACACCAATGATAGGCAGAGCACTGTCAGAGCCATACGCAAAAATGTTAATTGTCACTGCTCTGAGCTGTGGCTTGGGTGTGAGTTTGTCAAACACTGCTTTGCTGATAATATTTACAGCAGCTCCCGAATCTATCAGAGCTGTAACTTTGGTGCCGTTTATTTCAGTTTGTGTCTGAGGCTGTTGCTGGCATGTATTGCTGTTCAAAACAAACACATAAGCGTCCTCGCTGCTCGACGAATCATCTTGTGCTTGGCTGGTGCATGTTGTTGCGACTTGCTTGACCCTTCGCAGTTTGTTGCGTTGTTTGTGATGGGGATGGTCAAATGAAGGTCACTGAAACAATAAGGTTATTCAATAAACACATTTTTATCATCACTTATTCACTTGCTTTCTACTCTGCTCACTTTTTTGTTTTTGTCAAGCCTAATTTCTGTAGCTATTTGAAATATTTAAAGGTTTATGAAGAAATCATTGTGGAATAGCTTGTGCTTTTAAAAAATTCGATGTCAAAACGTGTCTGGTTTGTTAGCCTATAATAAAGAAGCGGCTGCTGCAGGATCACACTATTTCATTTTAATAATAGGCTTGCACAACTTTTTAAATCAGCATTGTTCAAACCAAGACCAGTATGCAGTTACAAGAAGGTAAATGTAGTGTTTCTGTATGTCTTATGCTCTTTAACATACGTGCTCGTAAAGATGCTAGCAGACGGAAATGTTGGAAAGCTCACAAGCTGTTTATTATTGCTTCCATTCCCTGTGGTTACTTGATGTTGATGTGTACGGCATGTCTTTGGGTGTCCGAAAGGCCTTTCATTTTATCCTTTGCCCTTTTGTCTTTTGCACGGATGTCGTCATCTACATTGGTGGTACTTGAAGTAGCTATGGGAATTTTTGTACGCACCTTCCTGTTGAAGATCAACTCAGCAGGTGAACTCCCTGTAGTGCTGTGAGGTGTGGACCTGTACTCGCGAAGGAAGACGGTTAACTGTTGTTTCCACAGGATACCTTGAGTGTGTGCAGTTCAGATGGCTTTTCCTAGAGTGCGCATGAATCGCTCTGCCGTAGCATTTGCTTGTGGCCAAAAAGGAGTTATCTTCCTATGGCGAAATCCAAAGCAATCAGCAAGCTGTATAAACAAACTGCTGTTAAAGGAAGGGCCATTGTCCATTTTAAGCACACTGGAAATTCCGAACATAGAAAAAACCTCATCAAGAACGGGTATCACCTCGGTCGTTGAAGTACTGTGAAGAATTTTAACCACAGGATAACGCGTGTAGTCATCTATAACGACCAACAGATACTCCCCGGATGGTAACGGTCCATAAAAATCTGCGCTTAGATTGTGCCATGGTGCTTTTGGCAATTCAGACATATGGAGCGGCTCAACATGGATAACGGGGTTATTCGCCTGACACGCAATACAATTTGTGATCATGGCTTCGACTCTTCGATCAATATTGGGAAACCACACTTTCTCTCTCAGGAGACTTTTGGTCTTAGCGACACCTTGATGACTCTCATGGGCGAGCTGTAATACTCTGTGCTCCAGAGTAAAAGGTTTGACTATTCTGGAACCTCTGAGTATGAGGTCATCATTCGATGACACTGTGAGCTCAGAACGGACATTTTTGTAGAGTTTTAGGGTGTCTGCCAAAAGTGGTTCACGAGCAATTATGTGCCATGTGTTGTTTCTGATGTGTGAGCAGACCTGCTGAAGAATAGCATTTTTTTTGTCTCTGCTTTTATCTCGTCTAGTGTCATGGCTTTTGCTGTGACCTGTAGTGACATGAAATTGATGTACTCCTCTGCTACCTTAGATGCCCTTGTATTGTGTTTTGTGTCTAAGGAAATAGGATGTCTGGACATGAAGTCAGCAGGATTGTCAGTTCCTTTCCTGTACTCAGTTCTGAACTGGTATGGCTGGAGTCTGAGACCCCATCTTTCAATTCGAGCTGGTGGCTTCGATCTTGGATTATTCCATATCAGTTCTAGGGGTTTATGGTCAGTTACTAAAGTAAAAGGATGTCCGTAAAGATACAAGTGAAAATGTTCACAGCTCCATACAATAGCTAGAGCTTCGCGTTCAGTTTGCGAGTATCATTTTTCAACGTCACTGAGTGCACGACTGGCGTATGCAATGATGCATTTTTGTCCATATTGCAGACAAAATAGCACCGAGGCCAACCGGGCTAGCATCAACAACGAGTTCAGTGTCCTTTGTAGGATCGAAGTAGGACGTGGTGGTGGCACTGGCTAAAGCATCTTTGAGCGGCTGAAGAGCTTGCTTGTGCGTATCGCCCCATTGCCATGATGTGCCTTTTTTAGTCAGGTCGCGAAGAGGTGCACTAATTGTCGAAAAGTCCTGTATGAACCGTGCACAGTAGTTCGCCATGCCGAGTAAGCTTCAGATTTCCCTGAGATCTTTGGGTTCACTGGCTTGTAGAATGGCTGCAACCTTCTTGGGGTCTGCAGAGATACCATTGGCAGAAAAGATAAATCCGTAGAACTCAAGTCTGTGCTTGTTAAACTCACACTTTTCACGATTAAGTGTAAGACCACTGTCCTTTAGTCTTTGAAAAACAGCACGGAGAGCATCATCATGTGTTCTTTGTGAGACGCCGTATACAATGATATCATCACTGAGGTTTTTTACACCTTTTATGCCTTGCAGTGTTTGCGCTATGGGATTCTGGAACACCTCCGCTGCAGAAGATATGCCAAAGTTTAGGCGTTTGTATCTCCTTAGTCCCAGATGTGTCGTAAATGTAGTAATGTATCGGCTGTCTGGGTGAAGTTCCAGTTGATGGTAACCAGCCCTGAGATCAAGTTTTGAGAAGACTTTTGCACCATTTAGCTCTTGTATGACATCATCAATAGTTGGTGTTAAATGACGCTCACGTTGTATGGCTGTATTGGCCTGGCGCATGTCAACACATATTCTGACTTTATCAGGATCTTTTGGTTTTGGTGGAGTTACAATCGGAGAAACCCAAGGCGTTGGACCTGTTACAGCTTCTATTATGTCGTCATTTGCCAGCTTTTGTAACTCAGCTTCTACTTTCTGTCGAATGTGAAATAGCACTCGTCTATGTGGCTGACATGTAGGTTGGACGTCAGGATTGATATGCAGCTTCACTTGGAAGTTTTTCAGTTTGCCTATTCCTTTGAACAGTTCTGGATAGCTTTCAACAAGTTCATCAGCTACTGTGCGTTTTGTGTTTGTATAATTAACAGCACTGGTTATATTTATTAGTCCAAGCTCTTGTGCTGTTCCATAGCTTAGGAGGGTGTGGCCATCGTTCTGAAGAACATAGAACTTGGTTTCCGTAGTGCTATGTGATGCTTGAACATCATGGCGTGTATTGCTGTTCAAAACAAACACATAAGCGTCCTCGCTGCTCGACGAATCATCTTGTGCTTGGCTGGTGCATGCTGTTGCGACTTGCTTGACCCTTCGCAGTTTGTTGCGTTGTTTGTGATGGGGATGGTCATTATGTTTAGCGGGCTGAGTGGGTGTCTTAGTGCTGGACCGACACACTTTTGCGTAGTGATTTAACTTTCCACACGCTTTGCATTCTTTTCCTTTAGCAGGGCAAGCACCTTGATGTGGATATGTTCCTTAGTGATGGGAAGTTCGGATCATTTTACCGACTCGGTCCTTTGAGTCTCGTTCAGCAAAATGAACGAATCTTTTTTCGAGTCATTTCGTTCATTTTGTTCATTTTAGCAAAATATAATTAAAATGTTACGTGTTACTTCCCTAACACATCTACTGCTTACACAAACGTTGATCACACTACAAACAAGACAAAACTATAATGCTATAAGAAACAGAAAATATTAATTCATTGTTTACCTGGGTCTTTAGTCTATGATTCGCTCACCTCGCCTCTTATCTGACAAGATTTCGGGTTCGAGTCGTTCGTTCATCACGTGACAGCCCCATAAGGTGAACGAACGACTCTAAAACATTTGAACTAATTCCAGTACAGGACCTAATAGGATGTTGCGCATGCGTGACTGAACGAATCACTCCCCGAGACGACTCGTTCGTCCCGAGTCACATTAAAGATTCGTTCAAAATGAACAAATCGTTCAAGAACGACCCATCACTAATGTTCCTCCACAGTTTCTACACTGAGTGTTAGGTGTCCGTCTGCTGGTGGTTTTGAATTCCATTTGCTGCTTATGATTGTGATATAATGCATTGACACCACCCGCTGCATTTTGTTCAATTCCTGCTGCTTGTTGTTCAGAAATTTCTAGTGTTCTGCCATGATCTAGCAGAGCCTCTAAAGTCAAGTCTGGTTCTCTGAGTGCTTTTCTACGCAGTCTGGACGAAGTACAGGTTTGTATCAACTGTGCCTTTATCTCACAGTCAACATCAGCAAAATCGCAGTCTTTTGCAAGCATTCTGAGTCTAGTTTGGTACGTGTCCAGTTTTTCTCCAGGTTGCTGCACAGCTTTTCTAATCTGATAAACAAGGTACTGCGTATTCTTTTTAGGAGAAAAATAGCCGTTTAGTTTCGTTTTTGTTTCTGCATAGCCGTCTTCTTCTGCTGCAAACGTGTCATAGCCCACTGCGCAATGTGACGTCGCATAAAATTTTTGGTTTATCATTAGTTGTTAGTAATAAACTGTATTGTTAACTTACTCTTTACATGTACATCTATTAATAACACCTAAATCTTCTGTAAATATGACATAAAGAGCTCATAAATGTTGCATCAAAGGTATCTTCAGTAGAAGAGGCCGTTAAGACTATTTCCGAGGCGAAAACCGTGTCAGTCTATTTTTCAATAAAAGCTCTTTTCCGACTTTTTCCGCGTTCAATGAAATCTCAAAATACTCCCTAGTAAATGGCGGTTTCTTGCACTGGTAACGTTCGGTGAACATGACGTGTATGCTCTCTCTCAGGTCCGCGTTCCTAACCCAGCACTGCTGAGTTTTAAACTTTTAACCAGTTTTAACTCAAATTGGGTTAAATCAACCCAGCGTCCTTACCCAGCAGTCTCAACCCAGAATTTGTATATAAATAATTTAATAAATTAGCAGGATAATATCATGTATCAGAAATCTCACCGACTGATAATAGGAGCCAACACAACTGTAGCGTATTATTTACTCACCCTCCATGCATCCTAGGTATATATGACTTCCTTCTTTTAGACGGATGCAATCAAAGTTATATTACAAATTTATCCTGGCAAGGTTTAGAACGACATAGACAGGTGTTTATCTTCATCAGTCCAAAACAATTCTACTAAAGTGCATCCATTCATAATGAAAAGTGATTCACACGGCTCTGTGACATCAGTTAAGGCTTCCTGTAGCGAATTAATGTGTTTTTGTAAGAAAAATATCCATATTTAAAACATAAGAATCACTTTAATCCAGCTTGCACTAACAGTTGTACATAGAACTTGCTTCTTTGGTAAGGGGCGTTGCAGTACTAAAACACTGTCTAAGCTGTTTGCCAATGGCAATGCAGTGGGACAACTAACCAATCACAACACATTCTTTTTTCATAAGGCGGGCCTTCATTAAACCCAGAACTAATTGAGCCATTTGTGCCAGGCTGGGAGAACGAAATTGTACTAATGTAAATCATGTGTAAAATAATGCGTTTTTCAAAACACCAAGCATGAGAGCATGTTTAAGTATACCGTTTATTTTGGTCGTGATTTGCCGAACTAATCTGTCATGCAGCAGGTTCTGAATATAACAGCTTTATTTTGGCAACTGGCAGCTTTAACCATGCAAAAGTCTCGACAGTTTACGGTTTGCATCCATTTTACACACGAATTAAACTTCTGCTTATAACTTTAAATGTCGACAATGCCTCCATGTAGGCTCCTTGGTGCGTGGAACATCGAAAATATCCTGAAAGAAAAAAAAAAAAAAAAAGCCTGACGAAATGCGTCTAAAATCGCTGCACTGCATATTAATGTGAGAGGCGGTGCGCGAGGGGTAAGATTTTCACGGGGTCGGAATTCGGTACAACAAAATCCTCAAAAAAAAAAAAAATCAAAAAGTCGCAGCGATAATGTTAAGTGTGAAATTGCGTTGATTGATTTGTCTGAATGTATGAATGCAATGAGACACAAATGTTAGATGAATATTTTTTTGTAAAAGTATTTCTTTCCCAGCAGGCACACAACGTCATAAGACACTGATGTTTGGTTAAATTTCGGTTCTGACATCGGCTGACCAAAATTCAATGTAGATTCAATGTTTAATGTCAACGTCAAATTGATGTCCAATACCAATGTCAGCTGACGTTGATGTTTTGTTGTTTTTAGGTTGTGTAACCAAAATCCAACATTAAGTCTACGTCAAATTGACGTCAAATACTGACGTCAACACTATTTTCATTCTCAACCAAAATGCAACGTCTGTTCGACATCATGTCCAACGTCAACCTGACATAGGTTATATAGACATCCAGTGCCTGCTGGTGATGCTTACCTCAGATGCATATTCAAGATTGAAAATAAAAGCTTGTCATCAATTATATCCCTTGATAGCTCACCTACATCTCAGTGACGTTTATTTGACGTCTGCATTTACATCTGTAAGATGTATTTTTTACATAGTTTGCTCATCTGCAATATGTCTACAGGATTTGTCCTATCAGATGTCAAATAGACATCTATTAGATGTCTTTAAGATGTTTGTGATTTGGAATGTATGTAAAACTGACATCTTACAGACGTCTGCCAGACGTTTGTACACAGCAGATGCTTTCCAGATCAAGAGATATTTAACAGACATCTTGCAGATGCACGTGTGCGATCTGGGTTTTATTCACTCCTGATGATCATTTGTGAAACACATGGATGATGTTTGAATCTTCAGCTCAGACTCTATGAATTAACCTGTAAATCAATGTGTTTCTCTCAGGGATCCTGAATCTGCTGTCCAGATAATCTGATGCTCCTCACTGATGGCTCTATCTCCAGATTTTCATCACATCATCAACCACTGAATGCTGTTCATTCTGTTATTTTTGTGCAGAGGCAGATCGGTTAAACGGTTTCAAGTGACTAAATATATTATTTTAATATGCATATCAAAGAGCTTTATATTATTATAGAAATACATATTTAATGCTAGATTAGTCTGATTTCTCTCAAACAAGTTTCAAGGGCTGAAGGACTTCTAAGTTTCATTTCTGAAAAGCAGCTACACCTACAAAAATGTCCTCGGCGAGTCCAGCATCTCTTATGTCCAGTAGCTGGCTGTCTAGCCCTGTTTCATATTGAATAAATCAGCTTCGAAAGAAAGTATATCTCAAAAGATTATCTGTTTATATGTTTGTTAGCTCTGTTTCTTAAAATGCTTTGATTTCTCCTAGTTTTTTACTGGGTTGATTCATTCGTGCATGTGCGTGAAAGTCATTTGTCAGACAGCGATGATAAAACACAAGCACTACAGCCACATTTATAGGATAAATGGACAGATGTGTGCCAGTTTGTAAATACTATGATTATAGTAATGAAAGTGTCAATGTATATTTTGAATGTGTTGTGACAATTAAAATTTTTAATTGTAAAATCTTATGCATCAGTTGCAATTAAACATGTATCAAATGCAGCGTGGTCAGAGTAAATGAATCACACCTGATGGCAGGGAAACTGTTTGCTCTTAAAGTGCTGTTCTGTCAAACAATGTGTGGGAGGACGAGGATTTCCGAGCACACCCCTTTCTGCTCCTCAGGATCACCCTCTGTGTAGCAGAACATACCGACACAATGACTCACCGCCTGTTTTGACATGAATACAGCAGTGTCTGACAGAGTTACACTGGGGGAAAAACCTTTACTATCAAGCAAGTCCTGTGTCTAAAATAGACACACAATTAAACGAGGAGAAAACACTGACATGCACCAACATCAGAAATTACAACATGCTTTGACCAAGAATTTATCACATTTTATTTTAGTAACATGTACTTTCTATACAGTTTCCAGGCTATAATTTTTTCATAGAAAGCATAATGAAGTATTGGCCTTAAACTTGTTAATGAGGATCCACTGAAGTCTTTCACTGATTCCAAATTGCATGACAAAAAACAATAATGTAATACAGTGCATTACACATTTTAGACAAAATAATCACACCATGTTCTGATTACTTTTGACCTAACTTATCATATTGATTTACATAAAATAATCTATGCAAATACCATATTGACATTTAAAAAAAAACAAAAAAAAAAAACAAAGATAAACAAAATGTATATGTAATTCCTTTTGATTAGCAACATGAAGTGCATTGAACATTAAATTATGTCAGTTGTTCTTAAACTGGAGTTTGTGAAGGAACTGCAGGGGTTTAAAAGGTGAAAAAAGAATTAAAGAGAATCAATACATGAGTAATTTATTGCTGGTGTGAATAATAATGCAATCATGCAAACAATAAAAAAGTAACTGTAGTCTGATTATGATCATTTTAAAATGTAATATAAACTATTTACAAATACTATTTTCCAGATTACATGTAATCACAACACTGCCTGCAATTAAAGATTCAATAAATGACACAAGTACAAGAACTATGGTGCATATTTTTAAGGGCAAGTACAAATAAAGTAAAACAGACACAAGTATGTTTGGTGGTGGCATCACGGTAACTTGTCTGTATTTGTGACCATGAAATCCATCCAAATTGCATATTACAGTGAGAAATTTTTGATGGTCTAAAACAAGTTTATACATGTATTCATTTAGCAGTTTGTTCGTTTATTCCTTTGCCATTTTATATATCAAATACATTGGCCTAGGCTGTTTACCTTGTTTTTGTGAGGTAAATATCAGTGCTCTGCTTTTGGTTTCATACAATTGTTGCATTTCATCATCAAGTCTTTAATTACTAACGTGTCAAGATTTGCCTTGCACAATGCTGAATTACTCATATTTTTACAGCGAATGAGCAGGGAGATTTGCGAGTGCATAGGACAACAGTTTGAGCGCGCACACGCACACTTTGAGAGAGAGGAGAGACACGTTTTGAGTGCGCGAGAGCAGCGTAATTCTGAGAGCGCGCGTCCGGATTTGTGCGGAGGAAATCCGCGTAGATGGTTTCCTTCAAAGGGTGAAACTATGTAAGTGTAGTTAACTCTAAGTGTAGTTATATGTCAAAGACACCCTAAAAAAATAGAAATCAGGAAGCCACATTATCAGTCATCATTTATGGAAGTGTCATTTTGTGCAACTGGCTTGTAAACAGACTGTGTGTGATCATCACTGTGGTTTCTCATTCAGTCACACATAATCTGTTTCGCATAAAAACATGTAAATATTGTACAGTATTTAAATTATTTTTAAATAAAAGTAATCCAATAATGTGATGTCAGAAGACATCTGCAGCAGAGATTAAATACTCTCTCAATATATGACATTTTGCATGAACTTGTGAACTTGTGTGTCGAAAAACAGTAAAAATGAGCAGCAAAAGTTTAGCAACAGCTGTCATCATTTACACACAACCACTCACTGTGGTGTTCACAGTTGTTTCAATTGATGTGATCAAAGCAGCTGTACAAAATGTGAGCCAGTTCAGAGTGAGCAGATGCACTGAATGATTTAGCAACAGTGGCTGGAAACAATCGGAGGATGAGAAAGAGTAAAGCTGCATCTGTCAGATCTACATTAGTCCTCAAACCAGCAAAAGACATAATGCTGAGTCAAAATGAATCTCTCATCGACCTTAGTTACACGTTTTTGTTTTTTTTTTTCTTCCCCTGACTATACTGTAACATGCTTATTATTTTAGAGTTTTCTTAGATGTTTTGGGCTTTTGCAGTTGGACTGCTGTATTTTTACACTATGTACGTGCTAAATAATGACATACTATACAATATCCAGTACTATACTTGCATTGCATGCAGTAAACTATTCATCTTACTAAGTATGTAATTGCAAATTTTGTTGTATACAATGTAAACTCTTTTTCCCTATACATGCTCTGAATGCTGATCTATATTTTTAAAGTATTTTAATATATATTATGTTATATCGATGATAAATGAGACGAAACAGGTTGAAGTACAACACAACATCAACATGTGCTTTAATGTAATTCTCAAGTTCAGTTTACTGCAGGAACGTAGTTTTAACTTCAGGTCAGATTTATCGCCCATCTCATGCGTTTCAAGACACTTCAAAAAAAAAAAAACCTGCAACGAAATACTGGGACACCAAACCAAAGCGAAAGTACACACAAAAAACTAGTGAATAGAAGGTCAAGACATTGCTAAATGTGGAAGGGCTGTTGGTGTGCTTAAAGAGCCACTTCTTATTGTTGGAGTGACTACAAAGGATGCGGCTTTCATAAATAGGGTAGGGATTTCCATTACTACAGAAAGTTTAGTCTGTGTAAACACATCATTCGGTACCTCTCATTGGTCGTATCAACCTCATGTTGGCTTTTGGCTCCTCCATCCGTTATTCTTGTGAAGGGTTTCTCCAAGCTCCTGGAGGAAGCGCTTTTACAAATCTAGCAGTTCAAGAGAAATTTCATTCAGCTTTCCACTCACACAAGCAAGCAAGCTAAAGGTATGAAACGTATTTCCTATATAAGATGCATTTTTACAGTTTGACAGTGAACCGCTTTTACAGCCTAACAGGTTTTTATGTGGTTCATGTGTGGTTTTATCTTTTTGCAAAATAGAAAGAAAGGCCATGTTCAAATGTAAAATGTTTATTACGACAAACTACATGTTCGACTCTATTGACTCCATGCAATTCTACAGTTGTTAAATGTCAATAACTTTATCAAAGTGTTTTCATACTTGAATTTGTCGTCGCTCACTACGCGCTATCACTCGATCACCAATCTCCGCTTACACCGGCTTCTCTCTCCATACAACGAAATTGCATTTTTACATCACGAACGTGTGGACACAGTGTGCATTATATGAGATATGCATAAACAATAGTTTTACACAACCGTTTCTGGCTGTGTTGAATTAGGTTCGTCCAACATTGGCACGCGCAGAGTTAACGCGGGGGCGAGCACCGTGAACATCGTTTCACTTTATAGCTGATGACAGACGAGTTCATCTTTTTCCAAAAGCGCAAGAGAACGATTGTTAATAAACGTTTAATTTCTTCGTTTAAAATAACTGAGTTGGTCTGTATTGTTGCTGTGTTTTCATTCAAATATAACGCTGAACCACAAATTGAGCATTTGTTTTAAATGATTTTAATTAATTTTAGACATACTCGTTAATATTTAATTTGGGTACAGACGTGTTAAACAACAACAACAAAAAAAAATTCAATAAAATTATCAAATTATTATTATTATTATTATTATTATTATTATTATTATTTTATTATTATTATTATTATTATTATTATTATTATTTTATTATTATTATTATATATTTTTGTATAATATAAAAGAAAATTTACACACTTAAAAGTTTATAAGATATAACAAGTTGAAACGACTATTAGAAGTTATGTTAATTTGCCTAAAATAAAAACAAACGAAAAAACGTAATACTACTAAACCAAAATAGGATTAATGCGTATGCCTATAGCCAAAGCACAACATCTCCAAAACACAAAGTGCACAACTGCAGGATCCTGGCGACGCTGGCGAGAGAGAGATAGAGAATAAACTGACTGAATAAACAATTTTATATCTGATTTTTTTTTATTATTATTTTTATTTTATTTTATTTTATTTTTTTTTTTTTTGTAAATTACACAAATAATGATAAAGAATCAAAAGTAATAATGAATATGATTTTTTAAGTGCAAAAACTGAAATGAACCGCGTTGAACACGGTTGTCTGATTTTGCTGCATTTCCTCGAAGGAAACGAAGCCACAGCTGAGCCGCTTCTCATCTCCCCGCAAACACAGCGGTGTTTCGTTTATGAATGAACCTGCGTTTTTTAATGAATGTAGTGAGTCACTGAATGAATCAACTGGTTGATCGAATCATTAAACGAATAATTTGACAAAGACTGCCATCTACTGACAGTTTCAGTTTCATTTTTTTTAATAATTGTAGTTATTTAACTCATTACGTATTTCTTTAATCAAAACTTTATATTAAAAACATTGATTTAATCTTTTTAATTAAATTTTAAATGATTTATTTTAACACCGCACCCCCAGCACCCCCATTTTTTCTTTAGCTCCAAACTAGGGGGTGCTGCAGCACCCTCAGCACCCCTGCTTCCCGCGGTAATACATGAAGATGAAGTGTTGTACTCAAGGCAAAGTAAATGTTCATTGTGAGCATTTGTGTCTGGTTCTTTCACATACGTGATGTTTTATTAACAAATTTCGGGAGGAGCACGCGCAGATAATTAACACGGCCAATTCACCATCAGTAATCACACTCTCTAAGCAAGAGAGAATCCCTAGAAATAACCAAGCAGTCCTACCTCCTCCATCTCTAGTCTTTTCAGCATCCCTCCTCCACCCCGTCTCCTCACCTTCAGCCCGGGGGAGCGCTTATTGGGTTCGGGCCAAATGCCGAGCTCGTACCCCTCTCCCTAGGCAGGGGGGGTGCCCCGGGTTCGGGAATGATTTCCGAGCTCGGAGCCCTCTCCCGGACAGCACGCCAAACACGCTTAATTTGTACTCTGTTTATTATTTGTAAGTGGGAACTCGTGAAAGTATATTTTCTGTTGTCCGGTTAAACACGATTCAAATTTAAAAGATTTGACGAGTTTAATTGATCTGTGTAACACTCCACCCTCTGCTGCACGGTTACATAAAAATATCTATATTTAATTGTTGCCTTTTATAATACATTGTCAACATTTGAACTGAATTAAAAAAAAAAAAAAAAAAAAAAAAGTGAATCAAAGTTGTCTTTAGACAAGAAAGGGTATTGTTTGGGATTTAGGACACCATTAATGAAAGGTTTTGATCCACTTAAAATGTTGACTACTATATATATATTTCTGAAATATAATTTTGGTAGAGAAGAATTTATATTACCTAAATTTAAAGAATTTATTTTCCACCCTTTGTTGATGAGAAATAAATCTGGAAGATGGCTTTCCATTTTGCAGTCTAATTTCAGTCGTGTGACCAGATATAGAGGTGATTGAGAAACACTTCAGTAACACACATTATGATCTGATGATTCAGGATGGACATAAAATAGAGATCAAACTCTCGTCTTGTGTCACTGAACTGAATCTTCTGTGAATCTAATCAAGTGACATCATGATGATAATGTGTTTGTGTTTTTCAGTGAGGAATCAAACTGCAGCGACTCCAAAAACACAGGTGAGTTTCAGCTGATAAACGTCTGATTATTCACTAATAAAACACTGCACATCTGATTCACACTCAACACACTTTCAGTCTTTTCTGTCATATTGATTCATATTTGTGATCATTGTGTTTATAAAGATGATCTGAATGAAGCGTCTCTCCAGCACTCAGGTACAACATTCACAGCTTTAAACCTCTTTCTAATATTGATAATCATTATAGATCAGCTGATTTGATATTTGATCACTTGTTTAGATCAGCTGTGGTGGCTTCTGGCTGTTTTCATCATCATTTCTCTGTTTCTTGCTGCGTAAAAGGATCTCCAGGTGAAACTGCTGTCATCAATCACCAATTCAGTTTATATTCAATTCAATGTACCTTAAATTCCCTAAATCACAAGAACAGTTTAGATCAGAAACAGATGGATGTTGAGACAAATGCTGTATGAAGCTTCATGTGCTGCATCTATAGGACACTGATGAAAGTCAGATCTGATGATCCTCAAGCAGTGCAGGAATCTGAGCAGTTAAAGTGCTGTTCTGTCAAACAATGTGTGGGAGGACGAGGATTTCCCAGCACACCCCTTTCTGCTCCTCAGGATCACCCTCTGTGTAGCAGAACATACCAACACAATGACTCACCGCCTGTTTTGACATGAATACAGCAGTGTCTGACAGAGTTACACTGGGGGAAAAACCTTTACTATCAAGCAAGTCCTGTGTCTAAAATAGACACACAATTAAACGAGGAGAAAACACTGACATGCACCAACATCAGAAATTACAACATGCTTTGACCAAGAATTTATCACATTTTATTTTAGTAACATGTACTTTCTATACAGTTTCCAGGCTATATTTTTTTCATAGAAAGCATAATGAAGTATTGGCCTTAAACTTGTTAATGAGGATCCACTGAAGTCTTTCACTGATTCCAAATTGCATGACAAAAAACAATAATGTAATACAGTGCATTACACATTTTAGACAAAATAATCACACCATGTTCTGATTACTTTTGACCTAACTTATCATATTGATTTACATAAAATAATCTATGCAAATACCATATTGACATTTAAAAAAAAACAAAAAAAAAAAACAAAGATAAACAAAATGTATATGTAATTCCTTTTGATTAGCAACATGAAGTGCATTGAACATTAAATTATGTCAGTTGTTCTTAAACTGGAGTTTGTGAAGGAACTGCAGGGGTTTAAAAGGCGAAAAAAGAATTAAAGAGAATCAATACATGAGTAATTTATTGCTGGTGTGAATAATAATGCAATCATGCAAACAATAAAAAAGTAACTGTAGTCTGATTATGATCATTTTAAAATGTAATATAAACTATTTACAAATACTGTTTTCCAGATTACATGTAATCACAACACTGCCTGCAATTAAAGATTCAATAAATGCACAATTACAAGAACTATGGTGCATATTTTTAAGGGCAAGTACAAATAAAGTAAAACAGACACAAGTATGTTTGGTGGTGGCATCACGGTAACTTGTCTGTATTTGTGACCATGAAATCCATCCAAATTGCATATTACAGTGAGAAATTTTTGATGGTCTAAAACAAGTTTATACATGTATTCATTTAGCAGTTTGTTCGTTTATTCCTTTGCCATTTTATATATCAAATACATTGGCCTAGGCTGTTTACCTTGTTTTTGTGAGGTAAATATCAGTGCTCTGCTTTTGGTTTCATACAATTGTTGCATTTCATCATCAAGTCTTTAATTACTAAAGTGTCAAGATTTGCCTTGCACAATGCTGAATGAGCATATTACTCATATTTTTACAGCGAATGAGCAGGGAGATTTGCGAGTGCATAGGACAACAGTTTGAGCGCGGACACGCACACTTTGAGAGAGAGGAGAGACACGTTTTGAGTGCGCGAGAGCAGCGTAATTCTGAGAGCGCGCGTCCGGATTTGTGCGGAGGAAATCCGCGTAGATGGTTTCCTTCAAAGGGTGAAACTATAAGTGTAGTTATGTATCAAAGAAAAAAAAATAGAAATCAGGAAGCCTCATTATCAGTCATCATTTATGGAAGTGTCATTTTGTGCAACTGCCTTGTAAACAAAGTGTGTGTGATCATCACTGTGGTTTTTGTGATTTTTAAATAAAAGTAATCCAATAATGGGATGTTTTATGTGATGTCAGAAGACATCTGCAGCAGAGATTAAATACTCTCTCAATATATGACATTTTGCATGCACTTGTTAACGTGTGTGTCAAAAAAACGTACAAATTATCAACAAAAGTTGTCATCATTTACACAACCACTCAAAACTGTTCACACTTTTTTCTAATGATGTGATCAAAGCAGCTGTACAAAATGTGAGCCAGTTCAGAGTGAGCAGATGCACTGAATGATTTAGCAACAGTGGGTGGAAACAATCCAAGGAGGATGAGAAAGAGTAAAGCTGCATCTGTCAGATCTACATTAGTCCTCAAACCAGCAAAAGACATAATGCTGAGTCAAAATGAATCTCTCATTGACCTTTAGTTGCACAGTTTCTTTTTCTTTTCTTTTTTCTTCCCCTGACTGTACTGTAACATGCTTATTATTTTAGAGTTTCCTTAGATGTTTTGGGCTTTTGCAGTTGGACTGCTGTATTTTTACACTATGTACGTGCTAAATAATGACATACTATACAATATCCAGTACTATACTTGCCTTACATGCACTACCTTACTAAGTATGTAATTGCAAATTTTGTTGTATGTAATGTAAACTTTTTTTTTTCCCCTATAACTGCATGCTCTGAATGCTGATCTATATTTTTAAAGTATTTTAATATATATTATGTTATATCGATGATAAATGAGACGAAACAGGTTGAAGTACAACACAACATCAACATGTGCTTTAATGTAATTCTCAAGTTCAGTTTACTGCAGGAACGTAGTTTTAACTTCAGGTCAGATTTATCACATCTCACGCGTTTCAAGACACTTCCAAAAAAAAAAAAACCTCTTCCAGACTTCAACTGCAAATAAAATACTGGGAAACCAAACCAAAGCGAAAGTACACACACAAAAACTAGTGAATAGAAGGTCAAGACTAATTGCTAATTGTGGCCAGCAGAAATGATGTTGGTGTACCGAAAGAGCCACTTCTTATTGTTGGAGTGACTACAAACGATGCGGCTTTTATAAAACGGGTAGGGATTTCCATTACTACGGAAATTTTAGTCTGTGTAAACACATCATTCGGTACCTCTCATTGGTCGTATCAACCTCATGTTGGCTTTTGGCTCCTCCATCCATTATTCTTGTGAAGGGTTTCTTAGAGGAAGCGCTTTTACAAATCTAGCAGTTCAAGAGAAATTTGCTCCACTCACACAAGCAAGCAAGCTAAAGTTATGAAACGTATTTCCTATATAAGATGCATGCTTAAATACAGTTTGACAGTGAACCGCTTTTACAGCCTAACAGGTTTTTATGTGGTTCATGTGTGGTTTTATCTTTTTGCAAAATAGAAAGAAAGGCCATGTTCAAATGTAAAATGTTTATTACGACAAACTACATGTTCGACTCTATTGACTCCATGCAATTCTACAGTTGTTAAATGTCAATAACTTTATCAAAGTGTTTTCATACTTGAATTTGTCGTCGCTCACTACGCGCTATCACTCGATCACCAATCTCCGCTTACACCGGCTTCTCTCTCCATACAACGAAATTGCATTTTTACATCACGAACGTGTGGACACAGTGTGCATTATATGAGATATGCATAAACAATAGTTTTACACAACCGTTTCTGGCTGTGCTGAATTAGGATCGTCCAACATTGGCACGCGCAGAGTTAACGCGGGGGCGAGCACCGAACACCGTTTCACTTTATAGCTGATGACAGACGAGTTCACCTATTGTTTTTCTTTGTCTGAAAGAAGTCACCGCTATCAGCGTGTTTAGTCAGTGATCTTCAGCATTTCTAAATCACCCAACCCACCCACCTACAGCATGAGCGCACGCGCGCACACACTAGCAGACATCTACTGCACGCGCTTCATTGGCCCGCCCACCTTTTTTATTTTTTTTGTTTTTTTTTTTTTTTTTCGAGCGACAGACGCACGGTTACTCCACAGGAAGGAATCATTCTGCCATCATCATTTATTTCAACAAAGTTAAAATTAAGGTATGACAAGCGTTTCAATACAGTTTGGTCAAGATACAATACAGTTTTTCTCAAGATCAGCTTGAGAAAAAATGATGGGGGGGATGATGCGAGTGTGATGCGAAATGACTGGTGACGGATCCAAAAGCGCAAGAGAACGATTGTTAATAAACGTTTAATTTCTTTGTTTAAAATAACTGAGTTGGTCTGTATTGTTGCAGTGTTTTCATTCAAATATAACGCTGAACCACAAATTGAGCATTTTTGAATTTTAATTCAATTTTAATTCATTTTAGGCATACTCGAGTCGTTAATATTGAATTCGGGTACAGACGTGTTAAACAAAACAAAAAATAAATAAATTAATAAATTAAATAAAAAATAATAAAAAAATAATAAAATGATCAAATTATTATTATTATTATTATTATTATTTTATTATACTTTTTTTTTGGTATAATATAAAAGAAAAGTTACACACTTAAAAGTTTATAAGATATAACAAGTTGAAACGACTATTAGAAGTTATGTTCATTTGTAAATTATGTTAAAATAAAAACAAACAAAAAAACGTAATACTACTAAACCAAAACAGGATTAATGCGTATGCCTATAGCCAAAGCACAACGTGCACAACTGCAGGATCCTGACAACGCAGGCGAGAGAGAGAGAGAGAGAGAGAGAGAGAGAGAGAGAGAGAGAATAAACTGACTGAATAAACAATTTTATATCAGATTTTTTTTTATTTTGTTTTATTTTATTTTATTTTTTTGTAAATTACACAAATAATTATAAAGAATCAAAAGTAATAATGAATATGATTTTTTTAAATGCAAAAACTGAAATGAACCGCGTTGAACACGGTTGTCTGATTTTGCTGCATTTCCTCGAAGGAAACGAAGCCACAGCTGAGCCGCTTCTCATCTCCCCGCAAACACAGCGATGTTTCGTTTATGAATGAACCTGCGTTTTTTAATGAATGTAGTGAGTCATTGAATGAATCAACTGGTTGATCGAATCATTAAACGAATAATTTGACAAAGACTGCCATCTACTGACAGTTTCAGTTTCATTTTTTTTAAATAATTGTAGTCCCCCAGTAACAAAATTTTAATTGATTTATTTTAGCACCGCACCCCCAGCACCCCCATTTTTTCTTTAGCTCCAAACTAGGGGGTGCTGCAGCACCCTCAGCACCCCTGCTTCCCGCGGTAATACATGAAGATGAAGTGTTGTACTCAAGGCAAAGTAAATGTTCATTGTGAGCATTTGTGTCTGGTGCTTTCACATACAGTATATTTTCTGTTGTCCGGTTAAACACGATTCAAATTTAAAAGATTTGACGAGTTTAATTGATCTGTGTAACACTCCACCCTCTGCTGCACGGTTACATAAAAATATCTATATTTAATTGTTGCCTTTTATAATACATTGTCAACATTTGAACTGAATTAAAAAAAAAAAAAAAGTTAATCAAAGTTGTCCTTAGACAAGGAAGGTATTGTTTGGATTTAGGACACCATTAATGAAAGGTTTGATCCACTTAAAATGTTGACTACTATATATTTTTTCTGAAATATAATTTTGGTGAAGTAGAGAATAAAATTGTAAATAATTTATTTTCCATCCTTTGTGATGAGAAATTCTGGAAGATGTTTTTCCTCTTGAATTGCACATTTTCCCACAAACATAAATGTTTGTTGCTGGAAAACACTGGACATGCAGTAATTTGTTCTGTGAACTTTTTCAGCATTGAATCATGGACATCATCAATATAACGTGAGAGATTCAGACTCCAGTGGTTTCTGTATGTCTGTTACAGGGAGAACAGAGGCGAGAGACGAAGGATCCATAAGCGAGCTTTTATTAGGAAGGACTAGACAGAGACATGGTCATACAGGCAGGGTCGTGACAGGAGCAGACAGGAATGTAACAGGCGATCCAAGAGAATAGTCCGATAATAACGAGCGATAAATCACAGGGCAGGCGGCTAGACAGACGTAGACGAGAAACCAGGCAGGAGATCAAAAAAACCAGGAACTTGGAACACACTAGGAGAACAGGAATAATAACACGATACAATACAACAACAAACCAGGAAGTGCAACTGAGGAGGACCGGGGTTTTATAGGATGCCTGATTGGTCACGGGGGCTGACGCAATCAGAGCGGTGGAGGATGGGAGATGCAGTCCAAGATGCAAAGTGACAGTCAGAGTGAGTGGGTGGAGCGAGAGTGACATCTGGTGGTGAGTAGACAACGGGACACCGACCAGGTTTGTGACATAGCCCCCCCCCAAGGAGCGGCTTCCAGACGCTCGAAAGAAACAACAGTCCAGGGAAGCGGTGGGATGGGAGGGAGACAGGGCGAGGGCTGGAGGACCAGGTCCATGAGGGAAGCCCAGAGATTGAGGCAGGACCGACAGAGCAGGTACCCTCCAGGGTGGAGCCGGAAGCAGAGCAGGAGCCCTCCAGGGCGGAGCCGGAGGCAGAGCGTGAGGCGCGGGCGCCCTCCAGGGTAGAACAGGAGGCGCAGAAGCCCTCCGAGGCGGAACGACCCTCCAGGGCGGAACAGGAGGCGACGCAGCCCTCCGGGGCGGAACAGGAACCGGCGTCATGGTCTGGGACCTGGGGAGAGCAGGGACAGAGGAGGTAGACAGAATAGGGGAAGGGGGCGGAGCAGCCCTCCGGGGTGGAACAGGAGGCGCAGCGGCCCTTCGGGGCGGAGCAGGGGGTGCAGCAGGCCTCCAGGGGGGAGCAGGAGGCGGAGCAGGAGGCGCAGCAGCCCTCCGGGGCGGAGCAGGAGGCGCAGCAGCCCTCCGGGGCGGAACAGGAACCCGTGTTACGGTCTGGGACCTGGGGAAAGCAGAGATAGAGGAGGTAGAAAGAGTATGGGGAGAAGCAGAGAGTCTGTAGAGGGACGCCGCCTCCATGGGAGGATCCACAGCCGAAGCTGACACCTCAGGAGGCATTGGCGCGGCTTCTCCGACTGGTGAGGCCTCTGGGTCTGTCTCCTGGTCAGACGGGAGCTCTGGAGCAGGCTTGAGATCAGACAGGAGCTCAGGATCAGGCTTGAGATCAGGCGGGACCTCTGGCGCAGACTTGAGACCGGACGAGACCTCTGGAGCAGACTTGAGGTCAGACGTGATCTCTGGAGCAGACTTGGGACCAGACGGGGCGTGACTTGAGTCTGGGCCGTCAGGCGGGGCGTGACTTGAGTCTGAAACCGCTTCGGGAAGACCGGCCATGATGGGTGCCAACTCAGGAGCAGAAAACATGACGTGACCAGGCTGTGGCTTGACTGAGACGGCCTGAGCAGGCTGTGGCTTGGCTGACGGGGCTTTAGCCGGCTCTGACGTGGCGGCCATCTTGTGCGGTGGCGCTGGCGAGGCGGCCATCTTGTGCGGTGGCTCTGGCGTGGCGGCCATCTTGTGCGGTGGCTCTGCAACTTGGCTTGAGACAGGAAACACAGCTCCAGCTTGGTTTGACACAGGAACAACATGGCTTGACACAGGAACAACATGGCTTGACTCAGGAACACATGGCTTGACTCAGGAACTTGACTCAGGAACTACATGGCTTGACTCAGGAAACACAGTTGCAACTTGACTTGACTCAGGGAATGTAACTGTACCTTTAAACGGCTCTTGTATGGCAGCTGTGACGTGACGGAGCTCTGTGATCGCCGCCATCTTGTGAACGGGCTCCGCCGTTGCCGCCATTGTGTGGACGCGCTCCGACGCGGCCGCCATTTTGTGAACGGGCACAGCTGTCGCCGCCATTAGAGCGATGCTATCCATTACGTTCGCCGCCATTTGAGCAATACGATCCATTGCCGTCGTCATGGCTCGGGCGCGCTCCAGCGTGGCCGCATTTCCCCGAGTGAGCCACGCGGCCAGCGGATCTGTGGCGTCGCGCTCCGGCGCGGCCGTCATTATATGAGCGGGGTGCGCGGCCGCCATTACCGCGTTGTCGCGTTCCTCCTCCGCGACCCCCACAGTAAGCGACGCGCCCACACACAATAGTCCAAAGTCCATACCGGAATGACCGAGGGAAAAGCTGCTGGATCCTGTTGTGCTGGTTTGTTCTGTTACAGGGAGAACGAGACGAGAGACGAGCGGATCCATAAGCGAGCTTTTATTAGAAGGACTAGACAGAGACATGGTCATACAGGCAGGGTCGTGACAGGAGCAGACAGGAATGTAACAGGCGATCCAAGAGAATAGTCCGATAATAACGAGCGATAAATCACAGGGCAGGCGGCTAGACAGACGTAGACGAGAAAACCAGGCAGGAGATCAAAAAACCAGGAACTTGGAACACACTAGGAGAACAGGAATAATAACACGATACAATACAACAACAAACCAGGAAGTGCAACTGAGGAGGACCGGGGTTTTATAGGATGCCTGATTGGTCACGGGGGCTGACGCAATCAGAGCGGTGGAGGATGGGAGATGCAGTCCAAGATGCAAAGTGACAGTCAGAGTGAGTGGGTGGAGCGAGAGTGACATCTGGTGGTGAGTAGACAATGGAACACCGACCAGGTTTGTGACAATGTGATTCTGCCTGTTCTACTGAATCACACCAATAATCCAAACTGTGAGCAGAGCTGGCACTCAGAGGTGAGTGTGTTTCTCTCCTCAAATTACACCATTATTCACAAACACACACTTGATCTGATGGTGTTTTATTTGTTCAGGATGAACGTCTGATAGTAGATCCATCTGATCCTCAAAGAAAGATTGATCCTGTGATTTCTGTCTCATCTGATCGTCTCGTCACGTCTCATTGTGTGAATCTGAAACATGAGATCCGCTGTGATTCTACTGATGGAGTAAATCAGCTCTATCTCTCTTAACATTTATCCGTTTACATATATAATCCTTCATGAAAATTATAAATGCTGCTCTGATGCTTCCTCCTTTAATTTCAGTTTCACTTTAGTCATGTGACTGCATTCAGAGGTGAGAGAAACACTTCAGTAAAACACATCAGTGTGTCCTGATTGAGATCAAACTCTGTGTTGAACTGAATCTTCTGTGAATCTTCAAGTGAATCATGATGATTGTGTTTGTGTTTTTCAGTGAGGAATCAAACTGCAGTGACTCCAAACTCAGGTGAGTTTCAGCTGATAAACGTCTGATTACACATCTGATTCACACTCAATACACTTTCAATCTTTTCTCTCATATTGACTCATATTTGTGATCATTGTGGTTGTAAAGATCTTCAGAATGAATCATCTCCCCAGCACTCAGGTACAACATTTACAGCTTTAAACCTTTTTCTAATATTGATTAATCATTATAGATCAGCTGATTTGATATTTGATCACTTGTTTAGATCAGCTGTGGCTTCTGGCTGTTTTCATCATCATCATGTTTCTGGCATTTCTCTGTTTCTTGCTGCGTAAAAGGATCTTCAGGTGAGAGTGTGGTCATCAATCACCAATTCAGTTTATATTCAGTTCAATTTACCTTCATTTCACTAAATCACATGTACAGTTAAGATCAGAAACAGATGGATGTTGAGACATTTGCTGAATGTGCTGCATCTATAGGAATGAAGGATGAAAGTCAGATCTGATGATCCTCAAGCAGTGCAGGAATCTGAGCAGTTAAAAGCACCTGAGATTGAGGTCTGAATCAACATCACAGGTCATTCTTCATATCTGCTCACACTAAACAAGGCACAAAGCCGATTTCCAGAACCTTCACCTTCTCGGCCAACCTCCACACCATCTGCTGAAGACATCTGAACCAATCCACAACGTTAAAAACCAAGGCACTTAATGCAAACAATTATTCTTTTCTGTGTTTTATTTTTTGCTCTGACTTATTTCTTTGATCCAGATTTGAAATGAACCTGTCAATTTGGATAAAAGGGGAACAATGTTCCAGTAACTGCAATGACACTGATTTTTCCATGCCTGACAATAAAAATATAAAAAGCATTTGATCCGTCTCTGCAGTTTCTGACACTGTAATGTAGTTTGATGGATGATAATATTCGCTGATTGTCCGGCAGGAGGCGCCAGATCTCAATTATTGGAGATTATTAGCGACAGAATGAATAAAGATCATTGAACAAACTCTAGTAATGCTTCTTTGCTTGTCTCTGCTGTTTTCGTGCTTTATATGGTGTTTCTTGTGTTCAGTGAACTGTGGGTGTGAACACTTAACTGGTCTTTCAGATCAGTTCAGATGAATGTTTCATGCCGACAGTTTTAAGAAATTCAGCTCATTATTTTTACTTTTTAAAAGTATTATAGTTAATATTAATGAAGTTTGACAGAATAGCGACGCACAGGAGTCTTCTACAGATCGAATGACGACGGTGGTGATGACGTCACTGCAGCTGAGAGGATCGCGTCGAACCGAAAGTGAAAGTAAAGCTGGACTCGACTCCTGGTGAGATAATATTTTCTGCTTTCAGTGTTTTATGCACGATTATTGCCTTTTAGATATTGCACAGGCTTTATTGGGTTTTTTATGTTTTAAATGTATTTGTTTTCTTGTGGGCTCGCTGTGATCAGATTCAGTGAAAATGGCGACGGGACCTGAAACTCTTCCTGGTAAGAAACTGTCTGATACACAGTTTAAGTTATAAGAATCTATTAGTTTGGATTGTCTTGTGTGAAGAGTTAATTTGTACTGTAGTGTAGCTTCATTTGAGTTCATTAGTTCCTCTGAATATCTTTATCTTTGCCGAATGTTTAAAAACCTATTCCACATTTTCTGTCTCTTTCAGGGTTTTCAGCAATCAGCTGCAGTCCAGATGATCGAGTGATCCGGATTCTTCTGATGGGCAGAAACGCTTTCTGGAAAAGCTAATCACTAAACTAGGAGAAAATGAATTTGATTTGTAATGGACTGGATATAATTAAAGCATGAAGCTGCAGAGTGTGAAGAAGTAATAGGAAGCTCAGAAAAGAGGAGACTGAAATACTACAGTGCGCAACGTTCTCGTCTCCTGGACCGCACGCTTTTCTCATCATCATCATCATTAAAGTGGACGATTCACTTGGGAAACTAAAACAAAAACATGAAGAAACTCAAAATAAGTGTTTGGAGAACAGAGGATTTGGCTAGTCTGAATTTACACTGCTTGTGTACTGTAGTCGAGATCAAGCGGCGCAGTGACAGCGGCGCCCCCTGTGGTCACATGCGCACAGTATCGCAAGAGCGTAAAATTCCCCAGCGCCTCCGGAAGTCTCGACCGGAATCTCCCTCAGTGCGGAATATGCATAAAGTCTGCGCTGCAGGTACGATCCGCAAGAGCAACCAGCATTCTGTCATCGAGGTCCCTGGGTCTCTCACTTATTCTGACCGAGGATTCACTATAAGGTATGCTTTGAAATTTACGTTTAATTACGCTGGATCGTGTACCGGTTTTCTATTGATTGATTGATTGCTTTGTTTGTTTGTTTATTTAATTATTAGCATGGTTTATAAAGCATAGATAGCCTACTGTCACAAGTACACAACATTGGTAAAGGTGTCAGCGCCAGGATACATCCTTGCATATATTAGCAATTTAAGAGGAGAAGAAAGATTGAAATAGATTACAGTTTACCGTAATGAATTGCTAAAATCAGTGTTTGTGTTCCATCGCCGTTCCATTGTGTTCCATTTTTTGTTTGTTTGTTTGTTTGTTTGTTTTTTCTAAAGGGCGATTCATAACTTTCACACAGGCACATGCATAATTGTAAAAACGCACTCAACGTTAAGAATAAATGTTATTCTCGGTCAATATAACAAGATGAAAGAAAGTAATTGTTAGCGAGAGCAGAGCCAATTCATAAAAGAACACTGTATACCGCATATTTTGTATTCATTTATTTAATCGTTTGTGTGTGTGTGTGTGTGTGTGTGTGTGCACCTGGTATTTATCACGTTATGGGGACCAAATGTCTCCACAAGGATAGTAATACCAGTAAATGTTGACCTTGTGGGGACATTTGTGAGGTCCCCATGAGGAAACAGGCTTATAAATCATGCAGAATGAGTTTTTTTGAGAAAGTAAAAGTGTGCACAGTCTCCTGTGAGGACTAGGTTTAGGTGTAGGGTGATAGAAAATACGGTTTGTACAATATAAAAACCATTACGCCTATGGAATGTCCCCATAAAACATGTAAACACAACATGTGTGTGTGTGTGTGTGTGTGTGCTAACTCGGTCTTCTGATTAACCAAAGCTGCCTTTATTTGCATATGCCCATATATGGAAGACAGCTCTGTGTTGACAGTCTGTGTAAAAACATCAGAAAGGCTCCCTCTCTCTTTGGTCGTAATATCCACCGCGTGTTGGCGTTTGGCTCCTTGCCTGTTTTATCATGTGAAGGGTTTCCCCGGCGCTCGTGCTTCACTCAGAAGGGGAAGAGGCGCTGGAGGAAGCGCTTTTCTAAATCTAGTATTTCATAAGAAATTAAATTTTCTTATGAAATAAGAAACAACATAATCGACTCTACTGATTCCATGTCATTCTTAAATGTCATTAACTTTATCAAGTTGTTTTCATACTTGAATGTGTCGCCGCTCACTACGCGTTTTCACACGATCATCCGTTTTCTCTTACACCGGTTTCTCTCTCCAGAGCGAAACTGCATTTTTTCATCACGAACGTGTGGACACACTGTACATTAAATGAGAAGTGCATAAACAATAGTTTTACACAACGGTTTCTGGATGTGTTGAATTAGGTTCGTCCAACATTGGCTCGCGCAGAGTTAAGGCGGGGGCGAGCACCGTGAACACCGTTTCGCTTTATAGCTGATGACAGACGAGTTCATCTATTGTTTTTCTTTGTCTGAAAGAAGTTACCGCTATCAGCTAACGTGGTTAGTCAGTGATCTTCGGCATTTCTAGATCACCCTATTCATATACGGCACGAGCGCGCGCTGCAATCCAGCAGGTTTCGGGAAGGAATCATTTCTTCCAACCAAAGTGAACATTTAGGTATGACAAGCGTTTAAGTATAGTTTGAACGCGTGAGCCATTTTTATCTTATTTTATTTCATTTGTTTGTTTATTTTATTATTATTGTTATTATGTTTTTATTATAATCAGGTTAAAAACTGTATTATACAGTTTAGGTAGCAGAACTAAGCAAAGCAGCGAGTCTGTCACTCTCATCTGATGCTCGATATGTAACTCTCGTGGTTTTCGTATGACTTGTTAGAATACACACATTCACTCTATTCTAATAACGAGTCAGGTTCAGTTCCACAAGAAAAACACTCTCTGTTCTGTTCAAGTGCATGAAGATGAAGTGCTGTGGTTTTGGCAAAATACATTTTCATTGTGAGCGTGTGTGAATGTCTGCGTTTGCTGGTTTCACATACAGTATCTTCTCTCTTGTCCAAATAAATACGATTTAAATTCTATTCGCTGTTATTTATGTTGTTACAATGACACCCTCTGCTGCACTGTTACATACAAATAACTATATGTAATTGTTGCATTTTATAATATCGTTCACGCTTTTGTGATGAGAAATCCTAGGAGTTTTTTTTTTTTTAATACACAACAATACACTTTTCCGACAATCATGCAGTAATTTGTTCTGTGATTTAAAAATTTTCCTCTCTTTTTTCAGCACTGAAACATGGACATCAATATAAGGTGTGGAGAGATTCAGAGCTCTGTGGGTTTTCTGTATGTGATTCTGCCTGTTATACTGAATCACACTAATAACCCTGATTGTGAGCAGAGCTGGCACTCAGAGGTGAGTGTGTTTCAGTCCTCAAATTACACCATTATTCACAAACACACATGATCTAATGGTGTCCAGGTTAGTGACACATGTAAATTATGTCATTATTTTACTGCTATAAAGGAGAACGTGACCGACCTCACGTCTCCATTTTCCACTGCTCCCCGACTCCAAGAGCCAAATCTCGCTGGTTTTACATCCGGTCGCAGCCCAAGTCGAACGCACCTATTATTACCAACGTTTGTGAGCAAAACATGAGTCTGTCGCCTCTTCTGTCGGATAAGGTGACGTCACCGCGGCCGAGAGGATAAAATCACGCGGAACCGAAAGTGAAAGTACCGGAGCAGAACAACCGGAACAACCCTGAACGGCAGCTCGACTCCTGGTGAGATTATTTCCCGCAACATGTGTTTTATCCACATATGTTGCGTTTTAGTTCTTTAAAATGTTACAAATATGAGCTATATTTAAATTATGTTTTGAATTAATTTGTTTTTTCTTGAAACCAGTTGCACGGGCTCTGTTATGTTGTGATCAGATTCAGTGAAAATGGCGACCAGACATAAAACACTTCCTGGTGAGAAACCACCGTTTATTATGCCGTGTGTGTAAACTAGTGTAATGATTTTACTATAGTCTTTACCCTATTTTACATTCATATTCCATACGTACTTTCTCTTTCAGAGATGTCAGCAATCAGCAGCTCCAATCCAGATGATCCAGTGATCCGGATTCTTCTGATGGGCAGAAGGAGGTCTGGGGAAGGTTAACCTGGAAACACGATACTGGAAGAAAAAAACTTTAAAGTTCACATAAATCAAGGGGAAAAATATCCGAGTAATGAGAAGCTGGAGATGACGAAAGAGCAGCTGGACTTTATCATAATGAATTCTGTAAAGAGAAGATTGTAAGTGAAATAAATTAGTAACAAGCAAAACCTTCTCCTGGGCCGCACGCTTTTCTCATCATTAAAGTTGGAGCGATTCAGTTGGGAAAATAAAAGCATGAAGAAACTCAAAAGAAGTGTTTGGAGAACAGAGACACACACGTTAAAAAAAAAAAAAAACTTCGGAACAACAAGGACAATTCACACACATCGAGAGGGCTTCACCTGAACTAGACCAAACTATTGCTTTGACACATTAATTCAGCCGGAACGCGTGGACTGGACTATTTCTGGACTTTTGCATTCAGATCCCATTGACTGGTCACAAATATAAAAATGTGGATCAGTCTTTCTTTATTATAATCAGAGGTGGCGGAAGGCCGTTCTGGATCAACCCCGCCCAGTCACATTCGCAAACACAGATGCTGTGAAACCACATAATGAAACTCCTCCCAATGCTGTCTGCGCTCCTCCCAATGGTGTCTGAGTCTGTGGTTGTATGCAGTAAGATCTGTGGATGTGCTGCTCGCACTACGGTTAGAGGAGCTTCTTTCTGTTATCAAGCACCCTTCACTTATTCTAACCGAGGATCTGCTATAAGGTATGAAATATAATTTTCAATCGTTTATACGTTTATTTATAACTGTGAGCCAGTTTTCTATTGATGAACTATTTGCATAGAGGTTGTCTGCTGCAATAACATTTAGAAAATAGCCTATGTCAGCGCCAGGATGAGTTATTCAATGAGGCAGATTAGGAATTTCAGAGCGAAATATAATAGAAATATAAAGTTCATGTGAAACTGCTAAATTATTGGTTTGATCGTAGCTGTCAAAAGGACGATTCATATTTCACACACGCACGATGCACAATTGTATGAACTTGATCAACGTTCACAATAAATGTTTGCTGGTATATAATGACATGAAAGAAACTAAGAAATCCCAAGATTTGAAATCTAATACTGCAAATAAATAAATAAATAAATAGTTAATATTGCTGGTAACCTCCACAAATTAACATGGTTTTTCTAACCTAGTTTTACCATGGCTTTCGTTATAAATACACATACATAAATACATGGCACGGTTTCTAAACTTATGTAAATTTAGGTAATTAAAGTGGAATTTGTCAAATTTAAGTACCAAAAAGCATTAGGTTTGCTTCATTTGAAGTATCGCGGTTTATTTTGATTTTGATTATCTTAAAACTTGATTTGTACATCGCGATCATCATGTGTAATATGAACAAAAATGAGCTTCAAGACCGATTGTAATCACGTGACTGAATTGTTCAGTTCAGCGACAGAACTCTGCTCTGGGATTAAGGAGTGTCTGTAACAAGTGTGTTCAGTTTATTTTTTAAGCACACGGCCAATATAATCACCAAATAACATGCGATTACAGCTGGAAAGACGGAAACTGTTTTGTTTCTGAATGCCCAAAGTAAAGCGTTGTAATTCCGGGGTTTCGATTCAGAAGTGAGAAGAAGAAGTTTGGCAGAAAAACTTACAACGTAGATATTGTCTACGTTAGACATTTTTTATGTATTTATTTTTTTCTCCCCATCTCAAAACATGGCTTGGAACAAATTTTCTTTTTAAACCATTGATCTTGTAAATGGTTCTTCGTAAACCATAAGCTTATTTATATTTTCTATAGTTTTTTTTTCTAATAATTTCATATATTTACATTATGTATGTATGTATGCATGTATGTATTTATTTATTTGTTTATGTATTATATAAACTCATAAACAAAGCCACCAGATAAACAAACTATATAAGCCCCCCTTGCATTTATGAAACCGCTTCGACGTCTGTATGTGTATATATATATATATATATATATATATATATATATGTATATATATAATACATAAAAATTAAAAAATAAATACATGCATGCATACATATATATATATATAAAAACTATATAAGCCCCCTTGCATTTATGAAACCGCTTCGACGTCTGTATGTGTATATATATATATATATATATATATATATATATATATGTATATATATATATATATATATATATATATATATATATATATATATATATACACTGCCGCTCAAAAGTTAAGAAGTTTGGGATCAGTAAGACTTGTAATGTTTTTTAAAAGTCTCTTATGCTCATAAAGGCTGCATTTATTTGATCAAAAATAGAGAAACAAAACAAAATGTTATTTACAATATAAATTTAAATAATGTTTTTTTTTTTTTTTTGATTTTAATATACTTTAAAATATAAAATAAAATAATATAAAAATATAATTTATTCCTGTGATGCAAAGCTGAAATTTCATCAGCTGTTATGGTCTTGAGTGTCACATGATCCTTCAGAAATCATTCTAATATGCGGATTTATTATTAGAATTATCAATGTTGGAAACAGTTGTGCTGCCAAATATTTTTTGGAACCTGTGATTCTCTTTTCAGGATTCTTTGATAAATAACAAGTTAAAAAGAACAGCATTTATTCAAAATATAAATATTTTCCAACAGTGTAAATCTATGCTAGCTCTTTTTAACTTTTAATCCATCAAATAATCGTGAAAAAAATATTAAGCAGCCCAACTGTTTTCAATATTAATAATAAATCAGCATATTAGAATAAGGATCATGTGACACAGGAGTGATAATGTTGAAAATTTAGCTTTGTATCACAGGAATAAATTACATTTTTAAATATATATTTACATAGAAAACAGTTCTATAAGAAATGTCATTAAAAACCATTAAAAATCTTGCTGATCCCAGACTTCTGTGTATATCACATCATTACATCCTTAGACAACACCAGATCCTTGTCAAATATTTAAAGGTTTAATGTTTGTTCTATGAAAACACTTTCTTTTCAGCACTGAATCATGGACATCATCAATAAAACCTGTGCAGAGATTCAGGCTCCAGTGGGTTTTCTATATGTGATTCTGCCTGTTCTAATTAATCAAACTAATAATCCAGACTGTGAGCAGAGCTGGTTCTCTGAGGTGAGTGTGATTCTGTCCTCAAACTACACCATAATTCACACACCATATGATATTACAATTCATACAATTCAAAATTCATACAATATGATTCTCATCTGTTTTATTTGTTCAGGACGGGCGTGTGATAGCAGATCCATCTGATCCTCAAACACTGTCTGATCCTGCGACAGCTGTAAAATCTGACCGTCTCTTCACTTCTCACTGTGTGAATCTGAATTATCAGATCATCTGTGATTCTACTGATGGAGTAAATCAACTCAGTCTCTCTCAACATTCATATGTTTTCATATTTAATACTTTATATAAATGCTACTTCTAATGCTTCTTTCTTTCATTTTAGTCTCATTACAGTCATGAGATCATGTTCAGAGGTGAGAGAAACACTTCATTTGATGATGTTTATAATAGACAGATGATCTTTAGTGGCACAGTTCAAACGGAAATGTGCTCCTCACCTGTATCACTTCCCTTTTTCTGTAATTATTGCACAATTCCATGCATTTGAATCATCTGTGCCATCTGAAATGGTTTTAACTGAATCTTCTGTGAATGATGATTGTGAATGTGTTTTTCAGTGATGAATGAGACCAACATCAGTGGACCGCCAGAAACTCCAGAATCAAGTGAGTTCAGCCGACTGATACTCAACTCAAATCAACACACAATCTGAACCCAAAGACATTTAGGCTTATTAATAATTCAGCAGATCAGATGATGTTAATGTGGTGTTTATTATTTTATTGCTGTTTAGATCAGCTGTTGTGGATTTTTGCTCTTGTTATCATTGTTCTTCTCATCATGTTCTTGATCTGTTTCTCGCTGCGGAAAAGGAAAACCAGGTGAGTGATTTTTATGATTGTTAAAAAAAATGAGTCTGACATTATGTGATGTGTTTTGACCGCATTAACTGCTTAACATCTCTCTAAATTAAAACAGAATACTTATTATAATACTTATTGTAAAATAATATTTTACATTTTTGTTGTCAGATATTTTCAGAGGAAAGCGCAGAACAACTTTGAAAACAGGTGAGTTTAACTGAATTACATGATCATTTGTGAAACAGACGGATGATGTCTGAATCTTCAGCTCAGAATCTGAATCTATGAATGAATCTGTAAGTCAGTCTGTTTCTCTCAGGGATCCTGAATCTGCTGTGCAAATGATCTGATGATCCTCACTGACTGCACTTCAACAGCTTCGTCTCCAGAGTATCATCACATCAATCATTGAATGCTGTTCATTCTGTTACTTTAGTGCAGAGACAGATCAGTTAAACCGTTTCAGGTGATGATTTCTAGCTCACTAAGTGCATTATTGTAGTATTCATATGAAACATTATAGACATACATTTCTTTAATGCTAGATGAGTCTGATTTCTGTCAAACAAGTTTCATAAGCGCTAAAAGACATTGAAGCATTGTTTCTGTAAAGCAATTACGCCTACAAAATGCGAATCCAACATGCATAGTTATAGGAGTGAGGATTTCCCAGCACATTCCTATCTCAGGATCACCCTCAGACACAATGACTCACCGCCTGTTTTGACATGAAGACAGTATCTGACGCAATTGCATGGGGGAAAAACCTTTACTAGCAAACACAAGTCCTGTATCTAAAATAGACATACAATTAAAAAAAGATTGATGACGAAACGAGGAGAAAACACTGACATGCACCAACATCAGAAATCACAACATGCTTTGACCAAGAATTTATCACATTTTACTTGTACTTTCTATACAGTTTGCAGGCTTTTAATTTTTCTAAAGCATAGATACAATGAAATACAGTATATTGTCTTTAAGCTTGAAGTCTGAAGTCCACTGAAGTCTGTCACTGATTCCAAATTGCATGACCAAAAACAATAATGTAATACACTTCATTACACATTTTAGACAATATAATCAAACCACGTCTGATTACTTTTGACCTGACTTGTTTATATATATTTCATTCTTTGTGATTAGCAACATGAAGTGCATTGAACATTACATTACGTCAGTTACAACACCGCCTGCAATTAAAGCTTCAAGAAATGACACAATTACAAGAACTATGGTCCATATTTTTAAGGGCAGGTACGAATAATGTAAAACAGATGCATCACAGTAACTGGTCTGTATTTGTGACCTTGAAATCCATCCAAATTGCATATTACAGTGTCGTATTTTGGTGGTCTAAAACCAGTTTATATATTTATTCATTTGTCAGTTTATTTGTCAGTTTATTCATTTAGCATTTTATATTATGGATGTAGAGACAAATATATTGGCCTGGGCAGTTTGCTTTGTTTTTTAAGTGGTAAATATCAGTGCTCTGAAACTATAATTGTAGTTGCTTGTCAGAGACACTGATAAAAATACCAATCATACAAACAGAAAGTCAGTAACAACCTATTTATGAACAGGATCAAGTGTAAGTTGTGGATAAAGAGATTCTCAGTCATCATTTAGTGTCATTTTGTATATATATATATATATATATATATATATATACTGGTGAATTTGTGTGCTAGAAAATGGTAAACATGAGCAGCAAAAGTTTAACAACAGCTTTCATCATTTATACACAACTACTCAAAACTGTTCACACTGGTTTGTAATGATGTAATCAAAGTAACTGTACAAAATGTGAGTGAGTTCAGAGTGAATAGATGCAGTGAATGATGAGAGCAACAATGGCTGAAAATGATCCAAAGGTGGTGAGGACGAGGAAGAGTAAGGCTGGATCTGTCAGATCAGAGGGTTTTTTTTATCTATCATTAGTCCTCAGGTCAGACAATGATGCTGAGTCAGAATAAATCTGTCATTGACTTTGCCTTAGTTGTATAACATGCTTTTCATTTTGAGTTTTCCTTGACCTTCTGGGATTTTGCAGTTGGACTGCTGTATAAGTGCTGAACAATGACATACTATACAATATTCAGTACTAGTTGCATTACATGCAGTGAACTATTCACTTTGTTAAGTAGCGATTACTGTACTTTTATGTAATTGCAAATTTTGTTGTACAATAAAACAAATTCTGTAATAACATGCTCTGAATTCTGTTCTCTGTTTTTTAAGTACTTTAATATATTTTATAATAAATCGATGATAAGTGAGATGAGACAGGCTGAATTTCTGCATCAACATGTGCTTTAATGTGATTCTCACTTTCAGTTTACTGCAGGAACATATTTTAACTTCAGGTCAGATTCACATTCAGACACTTCAAAAATCCTCGGCCAGGACTTCAGCTGCAAACGAAATACTCGGACACCAAACCAAAGCGAAAGTACACAACAACACTATTGTGATTTAAAAAGAACTGTAGCGTTCTGTAATAGTGTGTTATGTCTTTACATTATTTATTTGTTTTGTTTATTTTATTTTTTTTTTTTGTTTGTTTGTTTGTTTTGTTTTGTTTTGTTTTTACAAAGGTCAAAACATTGCTAAATGTGGCCAAATTGTAAATGCCAACAGAAATGAAGAGCTGTTGGGGAGCAGAAAGAGTCGGTTCTTCTTATTGTTGGAGTGACACCAAACAGCTTTCATAAAAAGGCTCGAAATTCCCATCAATACAAAAAAAATAAAAAATCTTTGTCTGTGTTGGCGCAGGATAGTAGGATGCCTAGGATAACCGGTAAATTATATATATCTTTTTTTTTATTTTATTTTATTTATTTTTTTGGATGAACCGAAACTGCCTTTATTTGCATATGTCCTTATATGGAACTTGAGACAGCTTTTTTTTTTTTTTTTGTGAAGGGTTTCCCCGGCGCTCGTGCTTCACTCAGAAGGGGAAGAGGCGCTGGAGGAAGCGCTTTTCTAAATCTAGTAGCTCATAAGAAATTTCATTTAGCTTTTGCTCCACTCACACAAGCAAAGCATACGCTGAAGGTATGATCTTTATTTACTATAAGCTGCATGTTTAAATACTGTTTGACAGTGAACCGCTTGTATAGCCTTTTTATTTACAAGTTGTGGTCAAAACAGTCCTTTTGTATATTTTCTGCAGGAAAAGAAGGGCATGTTCAGTGTTTATTACGACAAACAACATAATCGACTCTATTGATTCCATGTCATTCTTAAATGTCATTAACTTTATCAAGTTATTTGTCGCCGCTCACTACGCGAATCATTTCTTCCAATCAAAGTGAACATTTAGGTATGACGAGCGTTTAAGTATAGTTTGAACGCGTGAGCCGTATTTTATTTTATTTTATTTTATTTATTTGTATATTTTATTATTATTGTTATTATGTTTCTATTATTATCAGGTTAAAAACTATATTATACAGTTTAGGTAGCAGAACTAAGAAAAGCAGCGAGTCTGTCACTCTCATCTGATTCTCGATATGTAACTCTCGTGGTTTTCGTATGACTTGTTAGAATACACACATTCACTCTATTCTAATAACGAGTCAGGTTCAGTTTCACAAGAAAAACACTCTCTGTTCTGTTAAAGTGCATGAAGATGAAGTGCTGTGGTTTTGGCAAAATAAATTTTCATTGTGAGCGTGTGTGAATGTCTGCGTTTGCTGGTTTCACATACAGAATATTCTCTGTTGTCCAAATAAATACGATTTAAATTCTATTCGCTCTTATTTCTGTTGTCACAATGACACCCTCTGCTGCAGTTACATACAAATAACTATATGTAATTGTTGCATTTTATAATATCGTTTTGCTGAAATGTATCTTTTGTGTGAAGAACAGAGTGAAATTTAAGCTTTTTTTTACGCTTTTGTGATGAGAAATCCTAAAGGTGTTTTTTTTTTTTTTTTAAATACACATCAATACACTTTTCCCACAATCATGCAGTAATTTGTTCTGTGATTTAAAAAATCTATTTTTTCAGCATTGAAACATGGACATCAATATAACATGTGCAGAGATTCAGAGCTCTGTGGGTTTTCTGTATGTGATTCTGCCTGTTCTACTGAATCACACTAATAATCCAGACTGTGAGCAGAGCTGGCACTCAGAGGTGAGTGTGTTTCAGTCCTCAAATTACACCATTATTCTCAAACACACACATAATCTGATGATGTTTTACTTGTTCAGGACGGGCGTCTGATAGCAGATCCATCAGATTCTCAAAGAATGATTGATCCTGTGATTTCTGTCTCTGATCGTCTTGTCACTTCTCACTGTGTGAATCTCAATTATCAGATCATCTGTGATTCTACTGATGTAAATCAACTCAGTCTCTCACTACATTCATCTGTTGTATATTACTTTATTATTATAAATGCTGCTCTAATGCTTCTTTCTTTCATTTCAGTCTCATTTCAGTCGTGAGATCATGTTTAGAGGTAAGAGAAACACATTAGTAAATCACATCAATGTAAAACACATATGAATCATGATGATTGTGTTTGTGTTTTTCAGTGAGGAATCAAACTGCAGTGACTCCAAACTCAGGTGAGTTTCAGCTGATAAACGTCTGATTATTCACTAATAAAACACTACACATCTCATTCACACTCAATACACTTTCAGTCGTTTCTCTCATATTTGTGATCATTGTGTTTATAAAGATGATCTGAATGAATCATCTCTCCAGCACTCAGGTACAACATTTACAGCTTTAAACCTCTTTCTAATATTAATGACTATAGATCAGCTGATCTGATATTTGATCACTTGTTTAGATCAGCTGTGGTGGCTTCTGGCTGTTTTCATCATCATGTTTCTGGCATTTCTCTGTTTCTTGCTGGTAAAAGGATCTTCAGGTGAGAGTGCGGTCATCAACCACCAATTCAGTTTCTATTCATTTTAATGACCTTTTTTTTACAACATCACATGTACAGTTAAGATCAGAAACAGATGGATGTTGAGATGTTTGCTGTATGAAGCTTCATGTGCTGCATCTATAGGACACTGATGAAGGTCAGATCTGATGATCCTCATAAAGTGCAGGAATCTGAGCAGTTAAAAGCACCAGGTTTGAGGTTTGAATCAACATCACGGGTCATTCTTCATATCTGCTCAAACCTTCACCGTCTCTGATCCGCCAACCTCCACACCATCTGCTGAAGACATCTAAACCAATCCACAACGTTAAAAACCAAGGCCCTTACCACAAACAATTATTCTTTTCTGTGTTTTATTTCTACTCTGACTTGTTTCCTGATCTAGCTTTGAAATAAACCTGTCAATTTGGATAAAAGTATCTGCTAAATGAGTAAATGTAAATGAAAACGGTTCATTTTTAATGTTTATTCACTAATTTCTTGTATCTGTAAAAAAATATATATATCTGTAAATTACATGATTTTACAATTACTATTCTTTCAAACCCTTACTTTAAAAAAATAAATAAATAAACACTCGCTATTTTTAAACTATGTGCATACTAGTTTAGATTTTAAATGATGCTTCACCCAAAAACTGTCCTCGTTTATTCATCCTCATGTGGTTCAAACATGTATGATTTACTTTCTTGTATGAAAGCTAAAATTGTTTTAATATTTTAGCCAGGAAAGGAAGATTTGATATAGGTTGATTTATTTAAATTGTCCAAATCTAAGTTGTGCTTATTGAGTACTGGGGTAACAGCAGCATTTTTTTAATGCAGCTGGGACAACATGAGTACTTAATGATTCATTCATTATATTAGGCACTGCTGGGCACAAATGCTCAAAACATGCTTAAACTGGGGATCAAGCATACAAGTAGCAGATTTCATACCTGAAACAACTGTAACAAGTGAGGCAAAATCAGATTGTACAAAACTTGAAATTTTTGGAATTTTAATGGCTTGAATTCTTTTTTTTAAAATGAAGTGTGCATCAATCATTTTTAAGTGTTTGTAAATCAATCAAATTATCATTTGTAATGTTTGCAATCGATCAAGATTTTTTCTAAATCTCCCGACTTCAGATCGAAATCCGGCTAAGTTTAAAACGAAAGTATACTAAAATACTTTTTGCTTATATGTCTGACGTTACCCCCTCTTCTTCCTCATCTGACCTCTCCTCCCTCTGCTGTCTGTGGTTGTGGGGTTGTGGCTAGAAGGGATACAGCTCCGACCGGAAACTAACAATAAAATTAATTTTTCTACCTATTAGTTTTTTTTAACGTCTACACCTACCCAACCCTAAACTTAGCCCTTACTGTTGTACAGTGTGACAAAATAACGTCAGATTGATGTGCGCATGCCCAGTAGCAGAGTTTTCTCCCTTCTAGTCCTTAACGTTGTCTGCTTCCTCTGCTTTGTCTACACCCAAAAAGTTTCGGACGAAAATCCTTATCAATTTATTTGGACAACGATTCGTTTAAGGTACGAAATATATTCAATATGTACGTTTTTGTCTTGTTTTCCACAGTTTGAATGTTTCACGTTTATATTTCGGTCTTTGGCTTGTAATGAAGTTTGGCTCACTGTTCTTTGTAAGAGTTTTGATCGCCTGACTTCAGCTGGAAGAAATGAAATGCTTTGACAAAAACCTCTTTAAAACGTCTCTCACATTTACATTATTTACATTATGAGTTATGAGTTACATTATGCGTCTCTCCAGGACCGATGTTCGCCACCCCTGATATAGAGAACAACATACTCTTTGTATTCTGGCTTTCGGTGTCGTGCATCAATTTTTGGTAAGAACATAATGATTTGTTTTATATTTTTGATATTCAATGGAAAAATACGAAATAAATAAAAAATAAATAAATAAATAAATAATCCCACTCTGTTTGCTCTTTTGTATGCCATATTTTCCACACATGTTACACAATAGAACGTTAAGAAAGTGTTAAAGGAGTTCACTTCCAGAACTACAATTTACAGATAAAGTAATCTAAGATGTTCATGTCTTTCTTGTTTTTGTTTTTTTGTTTGTTTGTTTGTTTTGTTTTTTGAGGAAAGCATTTTAGCAGTGTTCTCCATAAAGTGGACTTCTATTTTATCTAAAGTGCCCACAAGTTAAAATGTCCAACATGCAGCTTCAAAGGGCTATTAACAATCCTAGCTGAGGAATAAGGGTCTCTAGCAAAATGATCAGTCTTTTTCTTAAAAAAAGAATAATAATTTACTTTTAACCTCAAATACTGGTCTTGTCTAGCTCTGCGATGCGTATGTGTACTCTGTGTAATCAGGGTCAAGACAGTTAGGGTCTGTCGAAAAACTCCCATCTCATTTTCTCCTCCAACCTCAAAATTGCTCTGTATCACTACAAAGTGAATGTGCAAAGAAGATCAAACACTCTTTACAAAAAAAGGTAAAACAGCGATGTAGGACGATTCTAAACTTGGAGAAGGAAACGGAATGGGAGTTTTTCAACATACCCTGAACTGGAATACACGGAGTACACATGCGCATCGCAGAGCTAGACAGTATACAAGCATTTGAAGAAATATTTTATTTTATATTTTTTGTTTATACATTTTCTATAATGTGTTTCAAATGCACTTTATTCCTGTGATCAAATCTGTGATCTTCAGTGTCCATCAGAAATTATTCTAATATGCTGATTTGCTGCTCAAGAAACATTATTATTAATGTTGAAAACAGCTTATTTGGGTGGAAACTGTGATAAGCTGACATTTCTTTACTGTGCTTGGATATTTTTCACATTGATCTTGTTATTTGCTGACAAATAATTGATTACAAGACCTATGGCTCATTTCCTCTTGGTTTATCAAAAAATGAGAAGTCTTCAGACTTGTTCGATGATGGTGGTGTAAAATATTGGCCTCAAAACATTTTGAAGAGCAAACAGTGCAGAACCTGATTATTTTATTTGTCATAAATAATAATAATAATAATAATAATAAATCAGGGTGTTATCAATACATTTAACCAACCATGCTTATCCACATAAGAATGCAATAACTGCATAAAATAAGTAAAATTAAATGAAAATGAAAGAGCAACACAAACATGTATTAAATTAAAGATCAGCACAGAATGCAACATAAAGTTAAGATTTCGCACCTGACATTTGTGATTGTATTCACACTAAACAGCCTTTCATAAAAATGTATTTAGAATTAAACATTGTGAAGCTAAAGTTTGTGAAAGGAAAAACATTCTTTCAATTTCAATCACAGGAGTAAAACAGCTGATCAGGTTCAAGGATTACTGCAGAAGACTGAAGACAGGAAAACACTTGGAAATTTATCACAGGAAAATGAAGAGGAGCAGCAGCATGTTCAGTATTGTCAACTGTAAGTTGTCTTATTAGAAAGTACTCTATTATTTCAACAAATCTAAGTTAAGCATCTGTGTGTTTAAAATAAGCACTAATATTTGTCACAAAGACTATCTGCGAATTCCTTAATTGTACATGTAAATTAAAAAGGAAAAACCCAGTTTATTGAGAATAAGTGTAAGGGATAAATGTACATGCAGCCATCATCATCACAAAACAAATCCAGATGCTGGTGCAGCACATAATCTGGATGTACGCCTACATTTATCACTTATTACACAGCTACTTTTAGATATATAAACCACAGAGAAAAACCAGCTCCTATGTAGCTTTGCCAATCAGAATCCAGCATTCAGACAGACTATGGTATAATGAGATTTAAATATTTATTGCATGTATGTGATGAGTGATTTGATCTTTCTTTTATAGTTTCAGATAAAGATCCAATTACAGGGTTTGTGTTGCTGGGTAAAATTGGAGCTGGATAAAGTGTCACTGCCACCATCCTGAGCAGAAATGTGTATGAATCACCAATAAAGTACAACTCTGAAACCAAAGAGACAGATAATAGGAAGATCAGAAGGAATGTTAAACATTAGTAATAAGGAGATTCAAAATTCAAATATTATACACACACACTGCCCTCCAAAAATTTGGAAACACCCCTGGCAAAGGTTTTTTTAGCATAAATCTGTATCATTTTTTGGTGCAAATGCATTCAAATAACTTGACATTATCATTAAAGTCTATCAATAAGCAGCAGTTTTCATTTTGATTACATAATAATGGCAATATATACATGTCAAAGTCAGACATGTGATGCCTGGTTACTGGTTTAAACCTGGCCCAGGTTTTTAAAAGATTTTTGGGTCAGCACACTTTAATAGCTTTAACAACTGATTCCCAAAAAGTTTAGAATACAATGAATTTAGGCCCAGATTATGCAGAGCTGTAATAGCTGCTAATGATGAATCAAAAATTAAAGTTTTTTTTCAATGTATAAACTACATATGTAATAAAATATGTTTTCATAGTTTGTGTTATCCCTTAACAGTGCAAAATTATCACAAATTAAAAAGGATTCATGCAAATATTGTCCAAAACTCTGCTTTTCTAAGGTGTTTCCAAACTTTTGGAGGGCAGTGTGTATTTAATGAAACCGAGAAATACATGAAGAAGAAGAAATTGGATGGAAAGTTGAAGGAGTACAAACAAGAGCAGAAGATGTTGATGGTTGAACTGAATTGCAGAAAATACTCTGATGTTTAGAGATTCAGACTGACAGCGGCTTTCAGTTCAATCTTCCCTTTGTTTCCCTGAATCAAACACTCAATGTTGACTGTGAACAGAGCTGGTATGTACAGGTGTGTTTCTGTTGTCAAACTACATCATTATTCACACACACTCATGATCTGATGGTGTTTCATTTGTTCAGGACAGGCCTCTGATCGCAGATCCAACAGATCCTCAAACACTGATTAATTCTGGTATTTGTCTCTGATGCTCTCATAGAGAGTCAAATATGGGTCAATATGATATGTTTTCTGTTCATTGTGAGCTTTTTAACACTTGTTTACCATACTGCATCTCTTTTATTAAAGTTCACCTCCAGAACAAAATGTACAGATAATGTACTCATACCCTGTTGTCATCCAAGATGTTCTTGCATTTCAGTCGTAAAGTTATCGTCCTACATTGCTGCAGAAGTACGACCCAGTGTTTACAAAGTGAAAATGCAAAAAAAGGTCAAACAGCGATGGAGGATGATTTTGAAGTTGGAGAAGTAAATGAGATGGAAGTTTTTCGACATACCCTAACTGCATTGGCCCGGATTACACAGAGTTAATGCAGAGCTAGATAAGACAAGCGTTTGAGGTTAAAAAGTATATAAATTGTACTTTTTTAATTTTTTTTTTTGAAATTTTTAGAGCCTTTTGAAGCTGCATTTAAACTGTTTTTTGTAAGTTCAAACTCGGGGCACCATAGAAGTCCACTATATGGAGAGAAATGTTTTTCCTCAAAAAACATAATTTCTTTTTGACTGAAGAAAGAAAGACATGATCATCTTGAATGACAAGGGGGTGAGTACATTATTTCTGTTTTTTTCCCTACTATTTAATGAATGCATAACAGCTGCCAGACATGTAATGTCTTGATCTTAAACCCTGATGTGTTTCTATCAATCTGCTGATCGTTCCATAAAATCTTTCATCTACAAAGCAAATCTCAGTTTTTAAATTATGCATTCGGATGTACTGGCAATTTCATCATTGAAGTCTTCTTATTTCCACCTTTTATTGATCTTGTCAACATCACTGTGATCTCTGACATGATGATAAAGGGAGTTTGTGTTCATTTGTGGTTTTGCTAGTTTTCAAGTGTAACCTCAAGTCAGAACTGTTAATAAACAATTCCTCTTATAAACCTTTTGTAATGTTTTATTAATGCTTAGATACAACTCAGAATACAGGCACATTCTAGCAATGTCATGTTTTTTTTTTTTTTTTTTTCTGTCATTTTTGGGATTGGGTGATGGTATTACATTTAAAATGTTGTAATGTTATTTTTCAAAATCAGAGATAGAACAGTGTAGCAGTAACTGTTAAATTTAGAACAAACCTGATGTTTGAATAAGACTACGTTAGTCTTATAATGTGTGTGTTATTTAGGAAATTTAGAGCATGAACACTCCCTCCCTCTGGGACTCCCTCTCAGAGTCTGCATAGGAGTTGACTGTACAGACAAGTATGCGATTCCGCCCACTCACTGACGGTCTCTGTGAGCATAGAAAAAAAACAAAAAAAATGGGTGGAGTTAAGTGTGTTTAGTCTGTGCTCGCATAAAAGCTGCTCAGTGAACGCTATTCCACATCCAGCAGCTTCAGGACGACTTTCTTTCAGCTTTCATCTCCCATCACTTTTTATTTTGGCCAAGGATCCACTTAAGGTATGAAATGGGTTTAATACATATGTATATTTAAAATAAAAATATGTGCTTGGAGTATGTTTAAAAAAAAAAAAAAAAAAAAAAAATCGGCGACTCTTTAATCCAGACAGTGGTGCTCGATATGAAAAACTGCTCTGATAAAATCCTGATTCTATTATAATATGTATCAGTTGTACGTTTGTAGCACATTTATGATTTCTCTCTCTCCATTCAATGGATGTTTGGTGTCCTCTGCGCAGTGTGTACCGAAAAAAAAACGTCTGTGTGATGTTCTTCGATGATTTTAACATTGATCAGTTGATCAGTTAATTAGCAGGGTTAATGCAAAACCAGCTAAAAGCCATCTCGGTCAAAAATGAGATAATGATAGTGAGTGAATGCTCCTGACACATAGTATACATCAAATACTTTTACTTACTAAACTTGCTAAATTCCAGCCTCAGCCCAATCAGAAGTACCAGAAACATATACAACGTAGCCAAAAATAAATGCTAATTTTAAAGAAATACGTCAGATGGATTTAGAGGCTTTTGCATCTGAACTCTTCATATGTATATATAACGTCACATAATAACATATAAATTGTTCATGGAGGAGAAGAAATGTACAAAATTTACGTAAAATAACGCGTGACCCTTTTGACTCTATGCTTCGGAGAAGCAAGTCTTCACAGCGATTATCGATACATAACTGTGCTATGATATTTTTTTTAGAGTAAAACATATTTTATTAAAAGTTATTAAAGTGTTAGTGTCAGTTCTGCATCATCCACTGTAAACTTATCATTTATAGTAATCGTACATGCTAATGAAATTCCTGCATTTAGAGCAGTTTCACGTTTTACTCAGTCAATCTAGACATGGTAATCAGGTTCTACAGAATCACTAGAAAGTTTTAGGGACGTGTGTTGGGTGCTGGACACTTCTGAGAATAAATCAGTATTCGAGCGCCCTCTGCTGCCTGTTATCCGCACTTACTTTAAATGTCGTTAAGGTAAATATTAGAAGCTAATACCTCCATCGCTAGATGAAATAATTTTAGATAGGCCTATATTAAAAGAAATGCTTTGTGTTTGTTTGTAACCAGCTATTACTGAAATGTGGGTATTATTATTATTATTATTATTATTGTTGTTGTTGTTGTTATTATTATTAATAGTGAAGGAGACCTGCTGCTGTCAAGATCCAGAATGACAATACATATCTAACATTTACAGTCCATGTAACTTTATACTGCATTATATTTTAAGTCACTGTGTGATGATTGGACTAAAAATCGTTATTCCTTATTTGTTGGAAAAACTTGACACATCATAATTTACATTATTTCTTTGAAATAATAAATTATTGAAGATGAGAATCTTAGCATTTAAATGCACAACACCTTTTTCATAAAAATGTAACTTTGTTGTAAACAAACTCTTGTCATCCAATAATGCAATCATTTGTTCTGAGGTTTAACAAGCACTTCTTTTTTCAGCATTGAATTATGGACATCATCAATATAACGTGTGGGGAGATTCAGAGCTCTGTGGGTTTTCTGTATGTGATTCTGCCTGTTCTACTGAATCACACCAATAATCCTGATTGTGAGCAGAGCTGGCTCTCAGAGGTGAGTGTGTTTCTGTTCTCAAACTACACCATTATTTACAAACACACACATGATCTGATGGTGTTTCATTTGTTCAGGACGGGCGTCTGATAGCAGATCCATCAGATCCTCAAACACTGTCTGATCCTGCAACGACTGTAAAATCTGATTGTCTCTTCTCGTCTCACTGCGTGAATCTGAATCATGAGATCATCTGTGATTCTACTGATGGAGTAAATCAACTCAGTCTCTCTCAACATTTATCTGTTTTCATATTTAATCCTTCATGAACATTATAAATAACGCTTTAATGCTTCTTTCCTTCATTTCATTTTAGTCCCATTTCAATCGTGTGACCGCATATAGAGGTGAGAGAAACACTTCAGTAAAACACATCAGTGTGATTGAGATCAAACTCTGTGTTGAACTGAATCTTCTGTGAATCTTCAAGTGAATCATGATGATTGTGTTTGTGTTTTTCAGTGAGGAATCAAACTGCAGTGACTCCAAACTCAGGTGAGTTTCAGCTGATAAACGTCTGATTATTCACTAATAAAACACTGCACATCTGACTCACACGCAATAAACTTTCAATCTTTTCTCTTATATTGACTCATATTTGTGATCATTGACCTCCAAATGTGACTCCAGATCTCCAGGTTTCAGGTAAAACATTAAGAAAGTGACATCTGTGGTTTTCGTTCCTGATATTATTTTCATAATTTTTAAAAATAAATCAGCTGATTTCATTGGTTCATTTCTTTATTCATTTGTTCAGTTGATCAGCTGATTGTATTTTCTATCTCTTGTACAGATCACTTCTGGTGGCTTTTAGCTGTTTTCGTCATTGTTCTTCTCATCATCATCTTGATCTTTTTGCTAAAGAATAAAAGGATCGTCAGGTGAGTCATGATCAATCTTAAAGAATCATATACTGAATCTATCAGTCTCAATAAACTCTGTGCTGAACGTGATAATATGTAATAATCAGATTCAATCTGTTGTCAGATGTTTTCAGAGGTTAATCTTTCAGCGTGACCATGATGATTCAGAAAACAGGTGAGTGATTTCTGTGGATGAACAACACAAAGATTCTGGGTTTGATTCCCACAGAATGAATGAATGAATCAAATGAGCTCTTTGATAGCAGTGAGAGTCATTCAGATAAATGAATATATGTAATGGAGTGAATCACTTCAACATTAAAGAGGTGAAACAGGTGGATGCTGTTTTAACCTTCACACAGATCTGATGAGAATGAATCTTCATCTGCTGTAAATTAATCTTTGGCTCTGTGAATCTTCATCTGCTGACAGTGATTGTGTTTCTCTCAGGGATCCTGAAGCTGCTGTTCAAATGTAGCTCAGATCTGATGCTCCTGATTCACTGAATCAGTCTGATTCGGAACAGTTAAACGACTCCTTGTCCAGAGGATGATCAGTTTGAATCGACGCATTATTTATTCAAACTCTGGGCTGAACATCACTGTGATCTTTGACATGATGATGAAGGGAGTTTGTGTTCATTTTGAGCTTCTTAACACAATTATTCTCATTCATCTGCATCTGTAATGCAAGGAAATACATGTGATGGAAAACAATGGAAGATCAATTCAACCAGATCTGACAAGTGACCAAACGTCTGTTTTGTGTTTTATTTCTTTTGTTTATCATTTATAATCAGTCACATTTAGTCATTTATTAATTCATTATCATTCAATCATTTATTCATTTATATTGTTTTATTACATTTTAGGTTATTATTTTTCTTGCTCTTGCAATGCTTGCAAGTTGTTTAACCTGGTGATTTTGTTGTTTCGTATCTCATCCATATTCATATGGAGTTTTATTGTAACAATAACTGACTCAGCACTGAAACAATAAGGTTATTCAATAAACACATTTTTATCATCACTTATTCACTTGCTTTCTACTCGGCTCACTTTTTTGTTTTTGTCAAGCCTAATTTCTGTAGCTATTTGAAATATTTAAAGGTTTATGAAGAAATCATTGTGGAATAGCTTGTGCTTTTAAAAAATTCGATGTCAAAACGTGTCTGGTTTGTTAGCCTATAATAAAGAAGCGGCTGCTGCAGGATCACACTATTTCATTTTAATAATAGGCTTGCACAACTTTTTAAATCAGCATTGTTCAAACCAAGACCAGTATGCAGTTACAAAAAGGTAAATGTAGTGTTTCTGTATGTCTTATGCTCTTTAACATACGTGCTCGTAAAGATGCTAGCAGACGGAAATGTTGGAAAGCTCACAAGCTGTTTATTATTGCTTCCATTCCCTGTGGTTACTTGATGTTGATGTGTACGGCATGTCTTTGGGTGTCCGAAAGGCCTTTCATTTTATCCTTTGCCCTTTTGTCTTTTGCACGGATGTCGTCATCTACATTGGTGGTACTTGAAGTAGCTATGGGAATTTTTGTACGCACCTTCCTGTTGAAGATCAACTCAGCAGGTGAACTCCCTGTAGTGCTGTGAGGTGTGGACCTGTACTCGCGAAGGAAGACGGTTAACTGTTGTTTCCACAGGATACCTTGAGTGTGTGCAGTTCAGATGGCTTTTCCTAGAGTGCGCATGAATCGCTCTGCCGTAGCATTTGCTTGTGGCCAAAAAGGAGTTATCTTCCTATGGCGAAATCCAAAGCAATCAGCAAGCTGTATAAACAAACTGCTGTTAAAGGAAGGGCCATTGTCCATTTTAAGCACACTGGAAATTCCGAACATAGAAAAAAACTCATCAAGAATGGGTATCACCGCGGTCGTTGAAGTACTGTGAGAAATTTTAACCACAGGATAACGCGTGTAGTCATCTATAACGACCAACAGATACTCCCCGGATGGTAACGGTCCGTAAAAATCTGCGCTTAGATTGTGCCATGGTGCTTCTGGCAATTCAGACATATGGAGCGGCTCAACATGGATAACGGGGTTATTCGCCTGACACGCAATACAATTTGTGATCATGGCTTCGACTCTTCGATCAATATTGGGAAACCACACTTTCTCTCTCAGAAGACTTTTGGTCTTAGCGACACCTTGATGACTCTCATGGGCGAGCTGTAATACTCTGTGCTCCAGAGTAAAAGGTTTGACTATTCTGGAACCTCTGAGTATGAGGTCATCATTCGATGACACTGTGAGCTCAGAACGGACATTTTTGTAGAGTTTTAGGGTGTCTGCCAAAAGTGGTTCACGAGCAATTATGTGCCATGTGTTGTTTCTGATGTGTGAGCAGACCTGCTGAAGAATAGCATCTTTTTTTGTCTCTGCTTTTATCTCGTCTAGTGTCATGGCTTTTGCTGTGACCTGCAGTGACATGAAATTGATGTACTCCTCTGCTACCTTAGATGCCCTTGTATTGTGTTTTGTGTCTAAGGAAATAGGATGTCTGGACATGAAGTCAGCAGGATTGTCAGTTCCTTTCCTGTACTCAGTTCTGAACTGGTATGGCTGGAGTCTGAGACCCCATCTTTCAATTCGAGCTGGTGGCTTCGATCTTGGATTATTCCATATCAGTTCTAGGGGTTTATGGTCAGTTACTAAAGTAAAAGGATGTCCGTAAAGATACAAGTGAAAATGTTCACAGCTCCATACAATAGCTAGAGCTTCGCGTTCAGTTTGCGAGTATCATTTTTCAACGTCACTGAGTGCACGACTGGCGTATGCAATGATGCATTTTTGTCCATATTGCAGACAAAATAGCACCGAGGCCAACCGGGCTAGCATCAACAACGAGTTCAGTGTCCTTTGTAGGATCGAAGTAGGACGTGGTGGTGGCACTGGCTAAAGCATCTTTGAGCGGCTGAAGAGCTTGCTTGTGCGTATCGCCCCATTGCCATGATGTGCCTTTTTTAGTCAGGTCGCGAAGAGGTGCACTAATTGTCGAAAAGTCCTGTATGAACCGTGCACAGTAGTTCGCCATGCCGCGTAAGCTTCGGATTTCCCTGAGATCTTTGGGTTCACTGGCTTGTAGAATGGCTGCAACCTTCTTGGGGTCTGCAGAGATACCATTGGCAGAAAAGATAAATCCGTAGAACTCAAGTCTGTGCTTGTTAAACTCACACTTTTCAAAACAGCACGGAGAGCATCATCGTGTGTTCTTTGTAAGACGCCGTATACAATGATATCATCACTGAGGTTTTTTACACCTTTTATGCCTTGCAGTGTTTGCGCTATGGCATTCTGGAACACCTCCGCTGCAGAAGATATGCCAAAGTTTAGGCGTTTGTATCTCCTTAGTCCCAGATGTGTCATAAATGTAGTAATGTATCGGCTGTCTGGGTGAAGTTCCAGTTGATTGTAACCAGCCCTGAGATCAAGTTTTGAGAAGACTTTTGCACCATTTAGCTCTTGTATGACATCATCAATAGTTGGTGTTAAATGACGCTCACGTTGTATGGCTGTATTGGCCTGGCGCATGTCAACACATATTCTGACTTTATCAGGATCTTTTGGTTTTGGTGGAGTTACAATTGGAGAAACCCAAGGCGTTGGACCTGTTACAGCTTCTATTATGTCGTCATTTGCCAGCTTTTGTAACTCAGCTTCTACTTTCTGTCGAATGTGAAATAGCACTCGTCTATGTGGCTGACATGTAGGTTGGACGTCAGGATTGATATGCAGCTTCACTTGGAAGTTTTTCAGTTTGCCTATTCCTTTGAACAGTTCTGGATAGCTTTCAACAAGTTCATCAGCTACTGTGCGTTTTGTGTTTGTATAATTAACAGCACTGGTTATATTTATTGATCCAAGCTTGTGCTGTTCCATAGCTTAGGAGGGTGTGGCCATCGTTCTGAAGAACATAGAACTTGGTTTCCGTAGTGCTATGTGAGGCTTGAACATTGCACTGGAATACACCAATGATAGGCAGAGCACTGTCAGAGCCATACGCAAAAATGTTAATTGTCGCTGCTCTGAGCTGTGGCTTGGGTGTGAGTTTGTCAAACACTGCTTTGCTGGTAATATTTACAGCAGCTCCCGAATCTATCAGAGCTGTTACTTTGGTGCCGTTTATTTCAATTTGTGTCTGAGGCTGTTGCTGGCATGTATTGCTGTTCAAAACAAACACATAAGCGTCCTCGCTGCTCGACGAATCATCTTGTGCTTGGCTGGTGCATGCTGTTGCGACTTGCTTGACCCTTCGCAGTTTGTTGCGTTGTTTGTGATGGGGATGGTCATTATGTTTAGCGTGCTGAGTGGGTGTCTTAGTGCTGGACCGACACACTTTTGCGTAGTGATTTAACTTTCCACACGCTTTGCATTCTTTTCCTTTAGCAGTGCAAGCACCTTGATGTGGATATGTTCCTTAGTGATGGGAAGTTCGGATCATTTTACCGACTCGGTCCTTTGAGTCTCGTTCAGCAAAATGAACGAATCTTTTTTCGAGTCATTTCGTTCATTTTGTTCATTTTAGCAAAATATAATTAAAATGTTACGTGTTACTTCCCTAACACATCTACTGCTTACACAAACGTTGATCACACTACAAACAAAACAAAACTATAATGCTATAAGAAACAGAAAATATTAATTCATTGTTTATCTGGGTCTTTAGTCTATGATTCGCTCACCTCGCCTCTTATCTGACAAGTTTTCGGGTTTGAGTCGTTCCTTCATCACCTGACAGCCCAATTAGCTTAACCAACGCAGTCTGAGCTGGAAAGAGAATTGATTAGTTCATCTCTCGAGTCTTCGGGTTCGAGTCGTTCGTTCATCACGTGACATCCCCATAAGGTGAACGAACGACTCTAAAACATTTGAACTAATTCCAGTACAGGACCTAATAGGATGTTGCGCATGCGTGACTGAACAAATCACTCCCCGAGACAACTCGTTCGTCCCGAGTCACATTAAAGATTCGTTCAAAATGAACGAATCGTTCAAGAACGACCCATCACTAATGTTCCTCCACAATTTCTACACTGAGTGTTAGGTGTCCGTCTGCTGGTGGTTTTGAATTCCATTTGCTGCTTATGATTGTGATATAATGAATATTAGTCAGATAGAATTGCAAGCATTCTGAGTCTAGTTTGGTACGTGTCCAGTTTTTCTCCAGGTTGCTGCACAGCTTTTCTAAATTGATAAACAAGGTACTGCGTATTCTTTTTAGGAGAAAAATAGCCGTTTAGTTTCATTTTTGTTTCTGCATAGCCGTCTTCTTCTGCTGCAAACGTGTCATAGCCCACTGCGCAATGTGACGTCTTTTCCATGTCTTTTTTCATGAAAAAAGACGTCGCCTGGCGTTACAAAACAACCCCATCAATGGACGGAAATTGGACGTCCAAAAATGACATGGAAAAGACGTCACTACGACGTCACATTGCGCAGTGGGATCTGTAAACCCTGTAGCTAGCACAAGTAACAAGCTAATATAAGACGAAAAAATGCATGCTGTGACCCTTGACCATTCGCAGCTTTATTGTAAGACAATAACGCCAAAGACTATACGTACACATGGCCATTGAAATAAATGCTGACCGAACTTACCTTTAATTTCTAGGAAACGGGTTCACCAGTGATCTGAAGAGCTGTGCCATCCAGAACACTACGGCTCTGACTTGCGCCAAATCGCCAAATGCCTCATCTTGCCTCGGCCAATCAGAGTGGCGTTTATGATGATGTGCTCGTTTCAGCCAATCAGAGTGATGCTGACTGGTTTTTGCCTGGTTGAAATCCTCCTTGATCAAAGAACTTATATTGTTGCCTAGCTGTCTGTCCTTGACTTTTTTGCAGCTGTTGGTTCTTTTTAAGATAGGAATAAGGTGGATAGGCTAGGCTACCATGATTTTTTTTAATATAAAATATATAAATTCATATAAATATAATTTATATATATATATATATATATATATATATAATACAATATAAAATAAAATAAATAAATAACTTGATTATAGGCTACTTTAAATAAAATAAAAACTGTTAAAGGAAAACAGGAAAATGTAAAAAACAAACAAACAAACAAACAAACAAAAAACATATGGGCTACCAAATAAATAAATAGTAATACAGATAATAAATCTTGTTTGTTTATAAATAATCTGTATTCATATATATAATCATGTTGATAGGCTCTATTTTGTAAAGCACATTTACTGCAACTGCCATAGACGTCCAAATGACGTCCCAAAAAACCCAGATGAAATGTTGAACGTCAAAATGACGTCCAAGTTGGGTAATGGATAGACGTCCAAATAGTGGACCTAGTTTGGACGTCGAATAGATGTTCAGAATTGGTCGGACCGACGGACCCAATATAGACATGATCTGCACGTCTATCCGACGTCCAATGTGTATATCACAACTGCCATAGACGTCCAATTGACGTCTAAAAAAAATAAGCCAGATTAGGTCAAATGTTGAACGTCAAAATGACGTCCAAGTTGGGTCATGGTTGGACGTCCAAATAGTGGACCTAGTTTGGACGTCGAATAGATGTCCATAATTGGTCATGGACCGACGGACCCAATATAGACATGATCTGCACGTCTATCCGACGTCCAATGTTTAGTGGGAGATGTCATGCACGTTCACCAGCAAGGTGCAGCAAAAGCGCTTTTTGTCTAGCGTCACCGGTAATGTTCATAGCAACAAGAAAGTTTTCAAAACGCTGTATCCATTTTTTGTAGGAACGTGTTAAATAAAATTTTTGGTTTATCATTAGTTGTTAGTAATAAACTGTATTTTTAACTTACTCTTTACATGTACATCTATTAATAACACCTAAATCTTCTGTAAATATGACATAAAGAGCTCATAAATGTTGCATCAAAGGTATCTTCAGTAGAAGAGGCCGTTAAGACTATTTCCGAGGCGAAAACCGAGTCAGTCTATTTTTCAATAAAAGCTCTTTTCCGACTTTTTCCGCATTCAATGAAATCTCAAAATACTCCCGGACACACATAATGAATGATGACTTTACATTTTTAATCTTTACTTTCTGAAAATCGCTTCCATCTGCAGACACTGAGTAAATAGCGGTTTCTTGCACCGGTGTAATAAATTAGCTCAAAAGGGAAATATTTATGATTAATTATAACTGGTTATAATTGATTATGAATATTTAATCAGATCTTAGAATCAACTGTAGCAGAATTAACGTTACAATTATTTGATCTGTTCGTCCACCGAATAGACAGTATAATCATTCATCAATTCTAGGAAAGGTTACTTTCTGGCCAAGAAAGAATACATTTCCTACTTCAGTTAGTACTAGCAGTAACTTAACTCGTAGTAAATTCAAAATGTAGCATGTAGCAAGATCAAATATTCAGTGACTTCAAATTGTGAGCAGCACACAGAGACAATCAATTGTGAATATATGCAATTTAATAAATGGAACTACAGTTAACATACAACTAACTAAGCAAAACACGTGTACATATACATAGAGAAAGAGAGTGAGAAAGGAGAGAGAGAGAGAGAGACAGACAGAGAGGCAAGAATGGCAGTATTTAGCATCAGTTAACCAGCGACCACATGAGAATCATCAGAGAAGCAAAATCACCTTAAACAGGGGCTCAACTTAAAACGCGCATCTAAATAGTTGTAAAGGTTACTTGCATTGGCTTTGTTGCTGAACAAGAGTCCTGATGCGGTAGACAATGGAAGTTCTCGATGAATTCCTTTAGGTGTTCCGGAGGTTTTCTCTAGTTCGTTCGAAGATAGGAAAATCCACACCGAGTCGACAAAGTTACTTGAAGATAAACTACCGGAAAATTGACTCAAGGGAAGAGTCTTGGAGAGTGTCTCGAAGGGTTTTAGCCTAGCGTGGGTTGGTGTTAGGGTCTTTTGATAGTTTCCCTACCACACCCACCTTTGGGTGAATTGGCCAATACAAAGTTTGTATTGCTGAGCGGGAGAACTTCTCTTTGTCTCCATTTATGGCCCATTTGCATGTTTAATGCTGGCCTGGGGAATTGATGCAGTTTTACCCACAATGTAGTACAAACAGTATGATGCATTTTCTAATCACATGGTGTACACCATTGTTCAGAAAATAAAGTGCAGATTGTTTTGATACCAAGAATGAAACATCTAGAAGGTATTAAACCAGAGATACATTCATACATTGAAAAATACACATTTAGAGATCAACTAGTACCAATAAAAAGGGGTAACTGGGCTAATATAGCATAGAATCATACAAGCAACACATGCATATACCAAGTACATTTATAGCTGGTTAAATATAGTCTAAATAAAGACAAAGGTTTCTATGTATGTGCGTTATGTGTATTGGGAGTAGTCTGCCAGCCGCCAAGGATCTGAGGTGCCTGGTACTGGTGATTGCCTCCCTCATGGAATGCCTTTGAAGTCCAATGGGGAGACAAGAGTTGATCTTCTTAGCATCTTCGTGAGAGTGAGGAGGGAACCATAGACCATTAAACACCCATATAAATGTAAAACGTGAGGCCAGGTCTGTAATTTATATGCAAATGTCAAAAGGCTAGAAGGCTCTCTACAATGTAAATCCTAAACGATCATCAATGATCCTAAGCAGACGCTACACCGGTGACGTTCGGTGAACATGACGTGCATGCTCTCTCTCAGGTCCGCGTTCCTAACCCAGCACTGCTGAGTTTTAAACTTTTAACCAGTTTTAACTCAAATTGGGTTAAATCAACCCAGCGTCCTTACCCAGCAGTCTCAACCCAGAATTTGTACGTAAATAATTTAATAAATTAGCAGGATAATATCATGTATCAGCAATCTCACCGACTGATAATAGGAGCCAACACAACTGTAGCGTATTATTTACTCACCCTCCATGCATCCTAGGTATATATGACTTCCTTCTTTCAGACGGATGCAATCGAAGTTATATTACAAATTTATCCTGGCAAGCTTTAGAACGACATAGACAGGTGTTTATCTTCATCAGTCCAAAACAATTCTACTAAAGTGCATCCATTCATAATGAAAAGTGATTCACAAGGCTCTGTGTTATCAGTAAAGGCTTCCTGTAGCAAATCAATGCGTTTTTGTAAGAAAAATATCCATATTTAAAACATAAGAATCACTTTAATCCAGCTTGCACTAACAGTTGTACATAGAACTTGCTTCTTTGGTAAGGGGCGTTGCAGTACTAAAACACTGTCTAAGCTGTTTGCCAATCGCAATGCAGTGGGACAACTAACCAATCACAACACATTCTTTTTTCATAAGGCGGGCCTTCATTAAACCCAGAACTAATTGAGCCATTTGTGCCAGGCTGGGAGAACGGTATTGTACTAATGTAAATTATGTGTAAAATAATGCGTTTTTCAAAACACCAAGCATGAGAGCATGTTCAAGTACACCCCCAAAACAAAATCAAGACTTTGTAAAAGAGCATAATAGGACCCCTGTAAGGACTCGCGCATTTGAGGCCCTTTGAGGTCTGACACTAAAGTGTCCTCGAGGTCCAGTCTACGTGCTCCCGGTCCACGACTTCTACTGAGGGGGACCCCCTCGGTCCGCGATTTCTATTTGACTGTGCCTGTGTAATGTCATTTCGCTCCTACCCTAGGTGTAAACATTATTAAAACACAATCTAATAGGTAGAACAATTAATTTCATTATTAATTTCCGGTCTGAGCTGTATCCTCTCTAGCCACAACAGCTTCGGCACAGCGAAAACAAGTACAACACACGTCTAAATGTGACAGTTGTGCTCTGTAATTAAATATATATATTCACACAAAGGCTCACACAAAGACCAGCCTAGGAGCCCCTGACCACCTTAATCTGCCCCTGAGTGTATGTATGTAAATGCAGAAAATGCAAAAACATTTGCCTACATTTTGGTTTATGCTGCAGCAACATGACCAGCTAAGGACCAGCATAAACCACCTAAGGACCATCTTAAACGAGCATCAAAACCTACAAACCAGCATATGCTGGTGGTTTCAACAGGGAGAAAGCCTGTACTAGCAACTGAAGTTTAATTATTTAAATTCACACCAGTATGAGATGTTCTGTGCAATGTGTTCATGCAATACAAGTGAGTACATATGTACACTTGTATCTGATTAATATATGTCATGCATGTTATTGGTAATTTATGATGTTCATATCGATCGGGTTTTACCGTTTATTTCGGCTGCGATTTGCCGAACTAATCTGTCATGTAGCAGGTTCTGAATATAACAGCTTTATTTTGGCAACTGGCAGCTTTAACCATGTGAAAGTCTCGACAGTTTACGGTTTGCATCCATTTTTACACAAAAATTAAACTTCTGCTTATAACTTTAAATGTCGACAATGCCTCCATGTAGGCTCCTTGGTGCTTGTTGTGTGGAACATCGAAAATATTCTGTAAAAAAAAAAAGAAAAGAAAGCCTGACGAAATGCGTCTAAAATCACTGCACTGCGTATTAATGTGAGAGGCGCGTGCACGCGAGGGGGTAAGATTGTCACGGGGGGTCGGAATTCGGTACAACAAAATCGTCAAAAAAAAATTGATTGATTTGTCTGAATGTATTAATGCAATGAGACACAAATGTTAGATGAATATTTTTTTATAAAAGTATTTCTTTCCCAGCAGGCACACAACGTCATAAGACACTGATGTTTGGTTAAATTTCGGTTCCGACATCGGCTGACCAAAATTCAATGTAAATTCAACGTTTAATGTCAACGTTAAATTGATGTCCAATACCAATGTCAGCTGACGTTGATGTTTTGTTGTTTTTAGGTTGTGTAACCAAAATCCAACATTAAGTCTACGTCAAATTGACGTCAAATACTGACGTCAACACTATTTTCATTCTCAACCAAAAATGTCATGTTCGACATCATGTCCAACGTCAACCTGACATAGGTTATATAGACATCCAGTGCCTGCTGGTGATGCTTACCTCAGATGCATATTCAAGATTGAAAATCTCAGTGACGTTTATTTGACGTCTGCATTTACATCTGTAAGATGTATTTTTCACATAGTTTGCTCATCTGCAATATGTCTACAGGATTTTTCCTATCAGATGTCAAATAGACATCTATTAGATGTCTTTAAGATGTTTGTGATTTGGAATGTTTGTAAAACTGACATCTTACAGACGTCTGCCAGACGTTTGTACACAGCAGATGCTTTCCAGATCAAGAGATATTTAACATGCATCTTGCAGACGTACGTGTGTTATCTGGGTTTTATTCACTCCTGATGATCGTCTGTGAAACACATGGATGATGTTTGAATCTTCAGCTCAGACTCTATGAATTAACCTGTAAATCAATGTGTTTCTCTCAGGGATCCTGAATCTGCTGTCCAGATGATCTGATGATCCTCACTCCAGATCTCCAGATTTTCATCACATCATCAACCACTGAATGCTGTTCATTCTGTTGTTTTTGTGCAGAGGCAGATCGGTTAAACGGTTTCAAGTGACTTAATGTATTATTTTAATATGCATATCAAAGAGATTTATATTATTATAGAAATACATATTTAATGCTAGATTAGTCTGATTTCTCTCAAACAAGTTTCAAGGGCTGAAGGACTTCTAAGTTTCATTTCTGAAAAGCAGCTACACCTACAAAAATGTCATCGGCGAGTCCAGCATCTTTTATGTCCAGTAGCTGGCTGTCTAGCCCTGTTTCATATTGAATAAATCAGCTTCGAAAGAAAGTATATCTCAAAAGATTATCTGTTTATATGTTTGTTAGCTCTGTAAGATGTGAAATGATTTCCTCATGAATTTAAAGTCCAGGAACTCTGACAAAACAGATGCCATGCAACAAAACAATAAAACTAATCTGGAGAAGAGATCTTCAAAGAGGGCAAACAACACCATCCCTATTGCTCATTTACAACCCCCTTCCTCCCTCTCCTCTCCCCCCCTGCATCTCACACGTTTCCCCCAAAAGGTTCCACTGAAAGTCGCTAAGAATGTCCATATTCTACATGAGTTACACTTTGTGAATATGTTGAACTTTCCCTTTCATGTTTGGTATCGTTATAAAGGTCTCCGTGCGATTGGTAAAATGGTCTCAATTTCACAGAAGTCACTTATATTATGAGGAAGACTGAACACTTTTGTAGAATTGTGTTTTGCTGCTGAGGGGTGTGTTTTCCCCTTAGGGTCAGGTGAGAATCCCAGCAAGGTGTGACCCTGGGTCACGAGATCTCCTGACAAACCAAAAGGTTTTTTATGTGTTTACAACTGATTAGAAGATTTGTTTGTTTTGGTCTGGGTATATAAGCGAAGTGACAAAACATTACGGGGGGATTCTGTATTCAGAAGAACCCCACACTGTGTGTGAGAGTCTCTGGAGCTTTGGCTCTAAATCTCTCACACGCTGCTGTGTTTCTTTAGGCGGTCAGGTATGCATCTCTCACTCTTAGATTTATCTTTGAGTAAATGATGTTATGTATTTATTTGAATTGGAACTAAATTTAATTCTGAATTGGACTTTCATTGTTTAATTGTGTAATTGGCGTGATACATCTTACCTGAAAAATAAATTGTTATATTTAATTCAGTCTGATCTCTTCTGAAATCATTATTTCTAGTAGATTAAAGTGTAGTCTGATATTTTTCACAAAGTCTGCGTCCAGGATGGTCACACCGAAGTACCAATGGTTGGACCATGGGGAACACCATTAAGGGCTTCCGTTTTCTGACTGTCACTGGCTTAACACGTTGTAGTTCTCGTGATTATAGAAAAATACACTTTATGGTGAGGACTGCAGGGTGCAGTCTGCATAAAATGTATCATAACCACCCCTCAACCTCTGAGTAAGCCCAGCGAGTTTGTGCCATGCGTTCACTGTTGGCCAAGTGAATTGCAAAGCGATATTAGGTCCTTAATAAACGAATAATTGAAAGTAGGGGATTTACAGAATAATCAAGTATCTGAAGTAATACACATTGATATTTGTGGTCAGCCTAAATTAGAGTAAACACCTAAATTCTAACGATCATATGAAATTGGAGTCAGATTAAATATGGAGCTAGATTAAAAGTGAAACTAAATCCTGATAAATTAAGCGAACTTTGCAGATGCGCTGTGAAAAGACCGAACACGCATTAAACCTTCAACCAGACAACTGGACTCCGCATTTGGGCCAGTGGATGGATCCTTACAGCTCTGTTTCTTAAAATGCTTTGATTTCTCCTAGTTTTTTATTGGGTTGATTCAGTTGTGCATGTGCGTGAAAGTCATTTGACAGACAGCGATGATAAAACACAAGCACTACAGCCACATTTATAGGAAAATTGACAGATATGTGCCAGTTTGTAAATACTATGATTATAGTAATGAAAGTGTCAATGTATATTTTGAATATGTTGTGACAATTTAAATTTGTAATTGTAAAATCTTATGCATCAGTTGCAATTAAACATGTATCAAATGCAGCGTGGTCAGAGTAAGTGAAACACACCTGATGGCAGGGAAACTGTTTGCTCTTAAAGTGCTGTTCTGTCAAACAATGTGTGGGAGGACGAGGATTTCCGAGCACACCCCTTTCTGCTCCTCAGGATCACCCTCTGTGTAGCAGAACATACTGACACAATGACTCACCGCCTGTTCTGACATGAATACAGCAGTGTCTGACAGAGTTACACTGGGGGAAAACCTTTACTATCAAGCAAGTCCAGTGTCTAAAATAGACACACAATTAAACGAGGAGAAAACACTGACATGCACCAACATCAGAAATTACAGCATGCTTTGACCAAGAATTTATCACATTTTATTTTAGTAACATGTACTTTCTATACAGTTTCCAAGCTATAATTTTTTCATAGAAAGCATAATGAAGTATTGGCCTTAAACTTGTTAATGAGGATCCACTGAAGTCTTTCACTGATTCCAAATTGCATGACAAAAAACAATAATGTAATACAGTGCATTACACATTTTAGACAAAATAATCACACCATGTTCTGATTACTTTTGACCTAACTTATATTGATTTACATAAAATAATCTATCCAAATACCATATTGACATTTAAAAAAAAAAGCAAAAAAACAAAGATAAACAAAATATATATGTAATTCCTTTTGATTAGCAACATGAAGTGCATTGAACATTACATTATGTCAGTTGTTCTTAAACTGGAGTTTGTGAAGGAACTGCAGGGGTTTAAAAGGTGAAAAAAGAATTAAAGAGAATTAATACATAAGTAATTTATTGCTGGTGTGAATAATAATGCAATCATGCAAACAATAAAAAAGTAACTGTAGTCTGATTATGATCATTTTAAAATGTAATATAAACTATTTACAAATACTATTTTCCAGATTACATGTAATCACAACACTGCCTGCAATTAAATATTCAATAAATGACACAAGTACAAGAACTATGGTGCATATTTTTAAGGGCAAGTACAAATAAAGTAAAACAGACACAAGTATGTTTGGTGGTGGCATCACGGTAACTTGTCTGTATTTGTGACCATGAAATCCATCCAAATTGCATATTACAGTGAGAAATTTTTGATGGTCTAAAACAAGTTTATACATGTATTCATTTAGCAGTTTGTTCGTTTATTCCTTTGCCATTTTATATATCAAATACATTGGCCTAGGCTGTTTACCTTGTTTTTGTGAGGTAAATATCAGTGCTCTGCTTTTGGTTTCATACAATTGTTGCATTTCATCATCAAGTCTTTAATTACTAACGTGTCAAGATTTGCCTTGCACAATGCTGAATTACTCATATTTTTACAGCGAATGAGCAGGGAGATTTGCGAGTGCATAGGACAACAGTTTGAGCGCGCACACACACACTTTGAGAGAGAGGAGAGACACGTTTTGAGTGCGCGAGAGCAGCGTAATTCTGAAAGGGTGAAACTATGTAAGTGTAGTTAACTCTAAGTGTAGTTATATGTCAAAGACACCCTTAAAAAATAGAAATCAGGAAGCCACATTATCAGTCATCATTTATGGAAGTGTCATTTTGTGCAACTGGCTTGTAAACAAAGTGTGTGTGATCATCACTGTGGTTTCTCATTCAGTCACACATAATCTGTTTCGCATAAAAACATGTAAATATTGTACAGTATTTAAATTATTTTTAAATAAAAGTAATCCAATAATGTGATGTGTTATGTGATGTCAGAAGACATCAGCAGAAGAGATTAAATACTCTCTCAATATATGACATTTTGCATGAACTTGTGAACTTGTGTGTCGAAAAACAGTAAAAATGAGCAGCAAAAGTTTAGCAACAGCTGTCATCATTTACACACAACCACTCACTGTGGTGTTCACAGTTGTTTCAATTGATGTGATCAAAGCAGCTGTACAAAATGTGAGCCAGTTCAGAGTGAGCAGATGCACTGAATGATTTAGCAACAGTGGCTGGAAACAATCCAAGGAGGATGAGAAAGAGTAAAGCTGCATCTGTCAGATCTACATTAGTCCTCAAACCAGCAAAAGACATAATGCTGAGTCAAAATTAATCTCTCATTGACCTTAGTTACACGTTTTTTTTTTCTTCCCCTGACTGTACTGTAACATGCTTATTATTTTAGAGTTTTCTTAGACGTTTTGGGCTTTTGCAGTTGGACTGCTGTATTTTTACACTATGTACGTGCTAAATAATGACATACTATACAATATCCAGTACTATACTTGCATTGCATGCAGTAAACTATTCACTTTACTAAGTATGTAATTGCAAATTTTGTTGTATACAATGTAAACTCTTTTTCCCGAATGCTGATCTATATTTTTAAAGTATATAAATATATAATATTTTATATCGATGATAAATGAGATGAAACAGGTTGAAGTACTGCATCAACGTGCTTTAATGTAATTGTCAAGTTCAGTTTACTGCAGGAACGTAGTTTTAACTTCAGGTCAGATTTATCGCCCATCTCAGGCGTTTCAAGACACTTCAAAAAGTCTCCCAGACTTCAACTGCAAACGAAATACTGGGAAACCAAACCAAAGCGAAAGTACACACAACAAACTAGTGATTCATTTGAAATGATTTATGATTTTTGTTTTGGATGGCTTACTGTTGCGTTCTGAATTATAAAATGTTTTTACAAATAGAAGGTCAAGACATTGCTAAATGTGGCCGATGCATAAAAGCCAGCAGAAATGAAGAGCTGGTAGTGTGCCGAAAGAGCCGCTTCTTATTGCTGGAATGACGCCAAACGAAAAAAAACCCATCATACTCTACCTCTCATTGGCCGTATCAACCTCATGTTGGCTTTTGGCTCCACCATCCGTTATTCTTGTGAAGGGTTTCTCCAAGCTCCTGGAGGAAGCGCTTTTACAAATCTAGCAGTTCAAGAGAAATTTCATTCAGCTTTTTCTCCACTCACACAAGCAAGCAAGCTAAAGGTATGAAACGTATTTCCTAACAGGTTTTTATGTGGTTCATGTGTGGTTTTATCTCTTTGCAAAATAGAAAGAAATGCCATGTTGAAATGTAAAATGTTTATTACGACAAACAAAATGTTCGACTCTATTGACTCCATGCAATTCTACAGTTGTTAAATGTCAATAACTTTATCAAAGTGTTTTCATACTTGAATTTGTCGTCGCTCACTACGCGCTATCACTCGATCACCAATCTCCGCTTACACCGGTTTCTCTCTCCATACAACGAAATTGCATTTTTACATCACGAACGTGTGGACACAGTGTGCATTATATGAGACATGCATAAACAATAGTTTTACACAACAGTTTCTGGCTGTGCTGAATTAGGTTCGTCCAACATTGGCACATGCAGAGTTAAGGCGGGGACGAGCACCGTGAACATAGTTTCACTTTATAGCTGATGACAGGCGAGTTCACCTATTGTATTTCTTTGTCTGAAAGAAGTCACCGCTATCAGCTAACGTGTTTAGTCAGTGATCTTCAGCATTTCTAAATGACCCTACCCACCAACCTACAGCATGAGCGCACGCGCGCACACACTAGCAGACATCTACTGCACGCGCTTCATTGGCCCGCCCACCATTTTTTTCCGAGCGACAGACGCACGGTTACTCCGCAGGAAGGAATCATTGTGCCATCATCATTTATTTCAACCAAAGTTAAAATTAAGGTATGACAAGCGTTTCAATACAGTCTGACCGCGTGAACCGTTTTTATGATTATCAGGTTAAGAACTGTATTGTAAAGATCAAGGAGCAGATCTAAGCAAAGCAGCGAGTCTGTCACTCTGATCTCTCTGACTGATGCTAGATAGGTAACTCTCTTGGTTTTCGCATGGTATTCTCATGTATTCTTGATAGAATACACCCTTTCACTCTATTAACGAGTCGCGTTCAGTTTCATAAGTCAAAGCGAAAAGCACTTTCAGTTCCAGTGTCACTGTGCATGAAGACATAGCCGTATTTTGAGCAAGGGGGGCTAAATGTTTTATTTCATTTTTGTTACAACATTTTAATTGATTTATTTTAACACCGCACCCCCAGCACCCCCATTTTTTGTTTAGCTCCAAACTAGGGGGTGCTGCAGCACCCTCAGCACCCCTACTTCCCGCGGTAATGCATGAAGATGAAGTGTTGTACTCAAGGCAAAGTAAATGTTCATTGTGAGCATTTGTGTCTGGTGCTTTCACATACAGTATATTTTCTGTTGTCCAGTTAAAGAAGATTAAAATTTGAAATTAGTTTTTAAAAGATTTGACGAGTTTAATTGATCTGTGTAACAACCTCTGTTGCACTGTTATATATATATATATATATATATATATATATATTAGGGGTGGAGCCGAACCCGAATACGGTATTCGGAAAGGCACAAATAGCGTGTTTTTTACAAATACTTATTTCGAACAAATACTTAAAAAAATATTTGTATTCGGGAACAAGAAAAACTTTATATCAAAAAGCCGCGTTTCCTCATGAGACCGCAGTGCAGGCCCGCATGAGCGAGTGAGTGAGTGACATTCAGGAGTCGGAGGGGTTGGGGGCAGGGCTCGAAATTGCAACCGTTTTGTTCGCATATGCTCCCAAAATGTAATCTGCGCGACCTCAAAATATATTTGGAAGCATTGGTGTGAGTGCGAGAAATCGTTGTGGTGCGACTTGTTTTTATTTCTTTACAAAACTTTCGCTAGCCGAACTACTGCCCAGACTGCTGTGAGCTGATACAGTGTCAGGATCACCGTTCTCTCCAGCATTACATAACTAACTAAACTTGATCTTTACATTCTTAATTTAATGCAGATTTTAGATATTAGCCGTCAATCACTCCCTGTCACTGACACTGCGCTCCGCTCCGCTGAAACTCGGAACCGGCCGTTTTTTTCTCTCTCTCTCAACTAATCTGTGTTCCTGATTTGTACAAACTACATTGCAATTAGAGGTGTGATATGACGATTTTTGATTATGGACAATTAAAATGTCTCCACAATCTGCTTTTGAAGAAATATACTATATTTTGTGCTACAGCGCACATTCTGTCAGACGCAAATCTGGCGCCTCCGTCTCAAACTGTACAACGCGGCATACATTCACATCAAATGATAACTCCACTCACGCAGGGGCGTAATTTCCACTGGGGACACTTTTTTCAAAATCCCGTTTGTGTCCCACCACTTTCAAATTGTTTTGTTAAATTAATGTCTTGTATTGTAGAATGGCCGCTCAGCACCGCAGAGAGTTTCGCGCCATCGTTAAAACGAAACCGAAAGTAAAACGCGCGCGCGCATTCAAAAGCAGTTTTAATACCCTACGTTTAGAGAGCGACTCCCCAATTAACCTTAGCATAGCCTCCCGTCACTCATTAACTTAGTTGAAACTCTTCACATGGATTTGGGCAACGAAATAGAAAAGAGTGTGGCTGCTGCTGAGCCATCTCTTGGTCCTCCACCAGCCAAAAAAAAGTGTGTAGAAGTGTAACGCAAAAAAACTGGATTTTTACGCCTATTTTGAATTTTACTCGAATACAAATACAAATACAAATACAAATACTTTTCCCCCCTCAACAAATACAAATACAGATACAAATACCGGCTGCTTTGCACACCCCTAATATATATATATATATATATATATATATATATATGTAATTGTCTTTTATAATACAGTTGTCAACATTTGAACTGAATTAAAAAAAAAAAAAGAAGTGAATCAAATTTGTCCTTAGACAAGAAAGGGTATTGGTTTGGATTTAGGACACCATTAATGAAAGGTTTTGATCCACTTAAAATGTTGAGTATATAATTTTGAAATATAATTTTGGTGAAGAAGAGAATAAAATTGAAATAATTTATTTTCCACCCTTTGTGATGAGAAATTGTGGAAGATGTTTTTTCCTGTTGAATTGCACATCAAGACCCCACAAACATAAGGAAACGAAAAGGAAAGGACATGACATGTGGCCAAGTATGGTGACCCATACTCGGAATTTGTGCTGTGCATCACACACACACACACACACACACACACATGTTGGGTTTACATGTTTTATGGGGACATTCCATAGGCGTAATGGTTTTTATACTGTACAAACCGTATTTTCTATCGCCCTACACCTACCCTACACCTAAACCTAGCCCTCACAGGAGACTGTGCACACTTTTACTTTCTCAAAAAAACTCATTGTGCATGATTTATAAGCCTGTTTCCTCATGGGGACCTCACAAATGTCCCCACAAGGTCAAAATTTACTGGTATTACTATCCTTGTGGGGACATTTGGTCCCCATAACGTGATGAATACCAGGTGCCCACACACACACACACACACACACACACACACCCACACACACACACACACCCACACACTAGGGGTGGAGCCGAACCCGAATACGGTATTCGGAAAGGCACAAATAGCGTGTTTTTTACAAATACTTATTTCGAACAAATACTTAAAAAAATATTTGTATTCGGGAACAAGAAAAACTTTATATCAAAAAGCCGCGTTTCCTCATGAGACCGCAGTGCAGGCCCGCATGAGCGAGTGAGTGAGTGACATTCAGGAGTCGGAGGGGTTGGGGGCAGGGCTCGAAATTGCAACCGTTTTGTTCGCATATGCTCCCAAAATGTAATCTGCGCGACCTCAAAATATATTTGGAAGCATTGGTGTGAGTGCGAGAAATCGTTGTGGTGCGACTTGTTTTTATTTCTTTACAAAACTTTCGCTAGCCGAACTACTGCCCAGACTGCTGTGAGCTGATACAGTGTCAGGATCACCGTTCTCTCCAGCATTACATAACTAACTAAACTTGATCTTTACATTCTTAATTTAATGCAGATTTTAGATATTAGCCGTCAATCACTCCCTGTCACTGACACTGCGCTCCGCTCCGCTGAAACTCGGAACCGGCCGTTTTTTTCTCTCTCTCTCAACTAATCTGTGTTCCTGATTTGTACAAACTACATTGCAATTAGAGGTGTGATATGACGATTTTTGATTATGGACAATTAAAATGTCTCCACAATCTGCTTTTGAAGAAATATACTATATTTTGTGCTACAGCGCACATTCTGTCAGACGCAAATCTGGCGCCTCCGTCTCAAACTGTACAACGCGGCATACATTCACATCAAATGATAACTCCACTCACGCAGGGGCGTAATTTCCACTGGGGACACTTTTTTCAAAATCCCGTTTGTGTCCCACCACTTTCAAATTGTTTTGTTAAATTAATGTCTTGTATTGTAGAATGGCCGCTCAGCACCGCAGAGAGTTTCGCGCCATCGTTAAAACGAAACCGAAAGTAAAACGCGCGCGCGCATTCAAAAGCAGTTTTAATACCCTACGTTTAGAGAGCGACTCCCCAATTAACCTTAGCATAGCCTCCCGTCACTCATTAACTTAGTTGAAACTCTTCACATGGATTTGGGCAACGAAATAGAAAAGAGTGTGGCTGCTGCTGAGATCTCTTGGTCCTCCACCAGCCAAAAAAAAGTGTGTAGAAGTGTAACGCAAAAAAACTGGATTTTTACGCCTATTTTGAATTTTACTCGAATACAAATACAAATACAAATACTTTTCCCCCCTCAACAAATACAAATACAGATACAAATACCGGCTGCTTTGCACACCCCTACCACACACACACACCCATTAGGCCACAGCTGCCCCATGAATGTTTGTTGTTGGAAAACACTGGACATGCAGTAATTTGTTCTGTTAACTTTTTCAGCATTGAATCATGGACATCATCAATATAACATGTGCAGAGATTCAGACTCCAGTGGGTTTTCTGTATGTGATTCTGTCTGTTCTACTGAATCACACCAATAATCCAGATTGTGAGCAGAGCTGGTATTTACAGGTGAGTGTGTTTCAGTCCTCAAACTACACCATTATTCACAAACACACACGCATGATCTGATGGTGTTTTATATGTTCAGGATGGACGTCTGATAGTAGATCCATCAGATCCTCATACACTGATTGATCCTGTGATTTCTGTCTCATCTGATCGTCTCGTCACGTCTCGCTGCGTGAATCTGAATCATGAGATCATCTGTGATTCTGCTGATGGAGTAAATCAACTCAGTCTCTCTCAACATTTATCTGTTTTCATATTTAATACTTCATGAACATTATAAATGCTGCTCTAATGCTTCGTTCCTTCATTTTAGCCTCATTTCAGTCATGTGACTGCATTCAGAGGTGAGAGAAACACTTCAGTAAAACACATCAGTGTGTCCTGATTAAGATCAAACTCTGTGTTGAACTGAATCTTCTGTGAATCTTCAAGTGAATCATGATGATTGTGTTTGTGTTTTCCAGTGAGGAATCAAACTGCAGCGACTCCAAACTCAGGTGAGTTTCAGCTGATAAACGTCTGATTATTCACTAATAAAACACTGCACATCTGATTCACACTCAATACACTTTCAGTCTTTTCTGTCATGTTGATTCATATTTGTGATCATTGTGTTTATAAAGATGATCTGAATGAAGCGTCTCCCCAGCACTCAGGTACAACATTTACAGCTTTAAACCTTTTTCTAATATTGATTAATCATTATAGATCAGCTGATTTGATATTTGATCACTTGTTTAGATCAGCTGGGGTGGCTTCTGGCTGTTTTCATCATCATCATGTTTCTGGCATTTCTCTGTTTCTTGCTGCGTAAAAGGATCTTCAGGTGAGAGTGTGGTCATCAATCACCAATTCAGTTTATATTCAGTTCAATTTACCTTCATTTCACTAAATCACATGTACAGTTAAGATCAGAAACAGATGGATGTTGAGACAAATGCTGTATGAAGCTTCATGTGCTGCATCTGTAGGGCACTGATGAAGGTCAGATCTGATGATTCTCAAGCAGTGCAGGAATCTGAGCAGTTAAAAGCACCTGAGATTGAGGTCTGAATCAACATCACGGGTCATTCTTCATATCTGCCTACACTAAACAAGGCACAAAGCCGATTTCCAGAACCTTCACCTTCTCGGCCAACCTCCACACCATCTGCTGTAGACATCTGAACCAATCCACAACCTTAAAAACCAAGGCACTTAATGCAAACAATTATTCTTTTCTGTGTTTTATTTTTTGCTCTAACTTGTTTCTTTGATCCAGATTTGAAATGAACCTGTCAATTTGGATAAAAGGGGAACAATGTGCCAGTAACTGCAATGACACTGATTTTTCCATGCCTGACAATAAAAATATAAAAAGCATTTGATCCGTCTCTGCAGTTTCTGACACTGTAATGTAGTTTGATGGATGATAATATTCGCTGATTGTCCGGCAGGAGGCGCCAGATCTCAATTATTGGAGATTATTAGCGACAGAATGAATAAAGATCATTGAACAAACTCTAGTAATGCTTCTTTGCTTGTCTCTGCTGTTTTCGTGCTTTATATGGTGTTTCTTGTGTTCAGTGAACTGTGGGTGTGAACACTTAACTGGTCTTTCAGATCAGTTCAGATGAATGTTTCATGTTTCACAGTTTTAAGAAATTCAGCTCATTATTTTTACTTTTTAAAAGTATTATAGTTAATATTAATGAAGTTTGACAGAATAGCGACGCACAGGAGTCTTCTACAGATCGAATGACGACGGTGGTGATGACGTCACTGCAGCTGAGAGGATCGCGTCGAACCGAAAGTGAAAGTAAAGCTGGACTCGACTCCTGGTGAGATAATATTTTCTGCTTTCAGTGTTTTATGCACGATTATTGCCTTTTAGATATTGCACAGGCTTTATTGGGTTTTTTATGTTTTAAATGTATTTGTTTTCTTGTGGGCTCGCTGTGATCAGATTCAGTGAAAATGGCGACGGGACCTGAAACTCTTCCTGGTAAGAAACTGTCTGATACACAGTTTAAGTTATAAGAATCTATTAGTTTGGATTGTCTTGTGTGAAGAGTTAATTTGTACTGTAGTGTAGCTTCATTTGAGTTCATTAGTTCCTCTGAATATCTTTATCTTTGCCGAATGTTTAAAAACCTATTCCACATTTTCTGTCTCTTTCAGGGTTTTCAGCAATCAGCTGCAGTCCAGATGATCGAGTGATCCGGATTCTTCTGATGGGCAGAAACGCTTTCTGGAAAAGCATCACTAAACTAGGAGAAAATGAATTTGATTTGTAATGGACTGGATATAATTAAAGCATGAAGCTGCAGAGTGTGAAGAAGTAACAGGAAGCTCAGAAAAGAGGAGACTGAAATACTACAGTGCGCAACGTTCTCGTCTCCTGGACCGCACGCTTTTCTCATCATCATCATCATTAAAGTGGACGATTCACTTGGGAAACTTAAACAAAAACATGAAGAAACTCAAAATAAGTGTTTGGAGAACAGAGGATTTGGCTAGTCTGAATTTACACTGATTGTGTACTGTAGTCGAGATCAAGCGGCGCAGTGACAGCGGCGCCCCCTGTGGTCACATGCGCACAGTATCGCAAGAGCGTAAAATTCCCCAGCGCCTCCGGGAGTCTCGACCGGAATCTCCCTCAGTGCGGAATATGCATAAAGTCTGCGCTGCAGGTACGATCCGCAAGAGCAACCAGCATTCTGTCATCGAGGTCCCTGGGTCTCTCACTTATTCTGACCGAGGATTCACTATAAGGTATGCTTTGAAATTTACGTTTAATTACGCTGGATCGTGTACCGGTTTTCTATTGATTGATTGATTGCTTTGTTTGTTTGTTTATTTAATTATTAGCATGGTTTATAAAGCATAGATAGCCTACTGTCACAAGTACACAACATTGGTAAAGGTGTCAGCGCCAGGATACATCCTTGCATATATTAGCAATTTAAGAGGAGAAGAAAGATTGAAATAGATTACAGTTTACCGTAATGAATTGCTAAAATCAGTGTTTGTGTTCCATCGCCGTTCCATTGTGTTCCATTTTTTGTTTGTTTGTTTGTTTGTTTGTTTTTTCTAAAGGGCGATTCATAACTTTCACACAGGCACATGCATAATTGTAAAAACGCACTCAACGTTAAGAATAAATGTTATTCTCGGTCAATATAACAAGATGAAAGAAAGTAATTGTTAGCGAGAGCAGAGCCAATTCATAAAAGAACACTGTATACCGCATATTTTGTATTCATTTATTTAATCGTTTGTGTGTGTGTGTGCACCTGGTATTTATCACGTTATGGGACCAAATGTCCCCACAAGGATAGTAATAACAGTAAATTTTGACCTTGTGGGGACATTTGTGAGGTCCCCATGAGGAAACAGGCTTATAAATCATGCAGAATGAGTTTTTTTGAGAAAGTAAAAGTGTGCACAGTCTCCTGTGAGGACTAGGTTTAGGTGTAGGGCGATAGAAAATATGGTTTGTACAGTATAAAAACCATTACACCTATGGAATGTCCCCATAAAACATGTAAACACAACATGTGTGTATGTGTGTGTATGTGTGTGTGTGTGCGCGCGTGTGTGCGATAGTGAAGGAAAATCGAAACCAATCAATGAATCAATCAAAACCTCTTGCGGCTGCGAGTGAGAGATTCAGTTGCGCATTACACAGATGCGCTATCGCGTTACACAAAAGAAAATCCGAGTCAAGTCGAGCATTATTGTTATTTCGCCTCAATAGTCTCAAATGCTTTACGTTTATTCACTATTAATAACCATAATAATATTTCAGTTCTGTTTGGTTTTATAAGCTAATTTGTATTATTTGATTATTTGGTGTTTATGTATGTCATAAAAGAAGAGAGGAAGGCAAAGCAATGAGTCAAGTATTTTTACCAAACTATTTTTGAAATATAATTTAAATAATTATATCCAACACAATTTCAGTCAAAATAGGAAATAATAAATAAATAAATAAATAAATAAATAAATAAACTATATCTATACCATTACTATAGCATATTCAACATGTATCAGCCTACTTAGCAAAATCTTGATACTGTTGAGAACCAGGAATGTTGGTCTCTTGAAGGTCTAAAATAAAGCAGCAATGAAATTAAATAAATAAATAATCATAATAGCATTTTGTGAAAAGTACAGATGTAGTGAAAAGTTTGAATTGTACCCCAGTATAGCTTATGCATAGCCTAGCATATTACATTCTGCATGATAAAATGTAAAGATTTCACAGTGATCTGATTCTGTAATGTTTTTTTTTTTTTTTTTAGCTTTTTTTAGTTACGAAAACAATACTTAAAACCATGTTTTACTATGTTTATAATTGTGAAGATGAGCGGAGAGTATAGAATATTAAGAAATGAGCTAGAGAAAGGTGCATATTAACAGCGTAAACATGAACCATGCGACCATATAATATAAAAATTATTATTAAATTATTGTATCAGCAATAATAAATCAAAGAAGACAAAAATATATATATTTAGGTGACGTAGCATTACGTTTTCATCAACAGGTTACAAAGTGTGTTGTAGCTATATGGGCGCTCGGTTTTTCCTGTTGTAAAATACATTTGGTCGAAATCTTATTTTATAATGAGATGAAATGTTACTGTATGCACAGGCTGTAGTTTTGGCTATGGACAAGATAGCAAATGCTAGGCCTCTCTCTCCGGTCCCACACGTCTCAGACCTCAAATACATAAAATATGAGCCTTTATAGACAGCGTTTCTTGCGTAAACAAAACACTGTCCTTACTCATACAACAAGATCTTTATTTACCCTTGCAAGGTTTGACCAATAGGCACTGATTTATTGAAAAAAAAAAAAAACGCCACCAAAAAAGGGCACTTCGGAGTGTACGGAAAAAAGGGCATGTGCTATGCATAGGCTGAGCCCTACCTGTGCACGTGCATATACATACATAAGGAAAGCAGTAATCTAACTATACATATAATATAGATAATGGACTATACATACACATAACCTAAGACAGACTGTACAAGTAGGCTACTTTACATAATAATTGTACACAATTTGCAAAAGAGGTATTTAAGGGTAAGAAGCAAATATGATTTGTGGTGCCTTCGCAGTAAACATTTGGTATCTTAAGTCCTTGTAACAGGGCGTGTTTAAAAGTGAAAAAAAGAAAGGGGTTGGTGCTACAGACAGGAAAGAGTGTGTTACTACAGGTAGTTTGTCCAGCCTACTCACCTGTGTGTAGCACACTCAGAATTGCACAAGGTTAAAACTAGATGCATCTGGCCGCCCATGCAGTTTGTAATTAATCAGAATCAGAAGAATCAGAAAGAGCTTCATTACCCAGTATTTGTTTTGGTGACAGAAGCTCCACAGCACAACAGAATGACAGTGACAAGACACAGATAATAAAAGAATAATAAGTAAAAAGGAAAGAACACTATACAAAAAATGTACAAAATGTACAAAAATATATTTAAAGAATAAAATACACAATATACAAAATGGACAACAGATGGTTTTTGTGTGTACAGGTATGTTTTGTACAAAAGTCTCAGAAAGCATTAGATATGTTAATTTTTGTTTAAGAACCTGAACTGTAAAATCTGAACTGTGTTAAATGGCTTTTTCCAGAAATAGCTAAATGTTTATTGTAAGAAAACACTTGTCATGTCATAGTAATATAAGTTGTTGTGATTTCAGACAGCTTTTCTTCATTTGAGTTGAATCATGTACAACATCAACATGACGTGTGGAGAGATTGAGTCTGCCGGTGGGTTTGAACACAGAGTTCATGCTGATTTACTGAATCACACCAATAATCCAGACTGCGATCAGAGCTGGTATTCACAGGTCAGTGTTTTTCTGTCCTCAAAATACACAATCATTTGGTCAGATACATTAATTCATCCTCTTTTGTTTTATTTGTTCAGGACGGGCGTCTGATAGCAGATCCATCAGATCCTCAGAAACTGATTGATCCTGTGATTTCTGTCTCATCTGATCGTCTCGTCACTTCCTACTGTGTGGATGAACTTCATCATGAGATCATCTGTCATTCTGATGAAGTAAATCCATTTAATCTCTCTCAATATTTATGTTTTAATTATGAATCATTGGTGCTGCAGTTCATCAGGACATTAAACACAAACTCATACAGTAATTAGACATTCATGAATGCTATTAATGCTTCTCTAATGCTTTTTTCTTTCTTTTCAGTTGAGATATGACACCACGTTCAGAGGTGAGAGACAAACTTCAACTATCAGCCTGATGTTTATGATGGACTGATGATCTCTAATTTTAACAGTAAAACACATCAGTCTGTCCTGATTGAGATCAAACTCTGTGTTGAATTTAATCTTCTCTGAAGTGAATTGTGATGAATCTGAATGTGTTTTTCAGCGTTAAATGACTCCATCAGCGGATCGACACAAACTGCAGAATCAAGTGAGTTCAGCTGATGATTGACAGTCCATCAGATAATTTTATTGTGGTGTTGTTTGTATGGATCAGCTGATTTTCTATTGTAACTCCTGTTTAGATCAGTTGTGGTGGATTTCTGCCCCGATCTTTATTGTTTTTCTGGGTTTGATCTGTTTCTTGCTGCGTAAAAGGATCTTCAGGTGAGTCACGAGTCGAGTAATTGTGTGTCATAAAGTCATAAAAAAAAAAAAAAATCAGTAATCAGTAGTCTAAACTACAAAATAGGGATGCACCGATACCAATACTGAGCTCCTGTAGTCGTACTCGTACTCTTAAAAATGCCCCGATACCAACCGCCGATACCACACAGCATGTGACAAGTAATCAGGCAAATAAACACCTACAACAGAATAACAGACAGCAGAATGGAGTCATTAGAGATTAAGAATGTCTAGGAAGTATATGCATTCATTTAATATAATGTTAAACATTCAGTATTAACGCCTGTAGAGCTGGTGCGTGCGAACTGATAAGCAAAGCACGCCGAGTGGATTAAGCGCGGCGGCGAAGGTGTGCGGGATTGTCGAGTTAAGATCCCGCACTGACATCACTGGAAAGTTTGTAGTTCGGTCGGATATGTCAGAAACAAGTAATAAAGCAATGCACACGTTTTTAACGGTAGGGAGAGAGAGAGAGAGAGAGAGAGAGAGAGAAAATTTGAATTTTAACAAAACTTTAATACAAGTAAAAAAATTCACAGTACAATTAAAAACATTTCATTTCACATAGAAACAAAAACAAATCACATGAATGTAAAAAACACGTCAGCTTCAATCAAACAACACAAAGCATCGTTACAGCACCAAATACTTTTGAAAATATCAAGATCATCCAAATACTTATAATAATTAAAATCAGTCAAAATCCTTGCTTGTACCATATTTGAAAATAAAACAACTACATTTTGTTCAAAGTTATGTTCAACTTTCTTCTTCCTGCTAATATAAACAGCCAGCTTAGCCTGACCTATTACAAAATTCAACAATTGGCAAATGAATCTTCTCTTTTTTCTGTATCTAAAACCAAGAATAAACACTTCCAAAGAGAAGGTTTCATTACAACTTAAAAAAATGCTTTTTAGCAGCAAAAACAAAGGTTCCAACCTAACACAGTTCGCAAAAGCATGAAAAATGGTCTCCCTCTCATTACAAAAAGGGCATACATCACCAATCTCTGGATTTATAATGGAAATGAACGAATTGACTGCAACAGCACCATGGAGGATCCTCCACTGCAAGTCACCTACTCTTTTGATCAATGGTGGTTTATATAGTGCCCTCCATTCAGGCTTTTTAACTGCATCTAAATTGAAAAAGTCACGCCATGGGGTGTCAACCTTCCTATCTAGCATTTTTTTGTTAAAACTAATAACACAATACTTATACAGTGATTTCCCAGTACAAGATAGAAACTCTACAAGCACCGATTCAGCGGTCTCTAAAAAAATTCCAGAAAAACCCTCTACATTTACAGAAAGAAACACATGAGGGAAAGGGTCTGCTGGATCAGGCTTATTAAAACCATCACGAAAGTTAGACAGCAAGGACCATTCCGTTGGTTTGAGGGCAGCCTGCCACTTCAACAACAATTGTGCAACTAGACGAGTTGATCTGAACCCCAAACGTTGAGCAATTGCTTCATCATTTTTAAAATCAAGTCCTACAAACTCCAGTAAATGTCCCAAGGTGATGATTTTGTTGTCGACGAGAGCCTTGTTAAGTCCTGGGAAAAGTCCACTGGCAGATACATCCAGACGTGCTCCACGAACTAAAGGTTCCTCCAAAAGCCAAAACAAAGACTGTGGGTCTTCTGTTTGTTTAAAAACAAAGAGACTCCAAACCTTGAAAATGTTCCTATAAAAAACTGGCAATCCAGAAGTGTTCAGTATTGAAGAGTCCAACAGAAAAAGTGTTTTGTCCAGCCCTAGATTCTCAAGCTTTTGTAAAATCACATATGCAACAGCACACCATTTAAAATCAAGTGAACCAAGTAGCAGTCTTTGAATACGTTGCAACCGAAAGGCAGCTATCCTGCTTCGCAAATGTATTAAACCTTGTCCACCCTCTTCTTTGGGCAAGAATAACACACTCTGCGGGACCCAGTGCAGTTTATCCCAGAAAAAATCTACCAAGGTAGCCTGAATCTTAGATAACAAGTAAGAGGGAGGATCAACACAAGCAAACTTGTGCCATAAAGAGGATGCGACTAAATTATTAACTATTAAAATGCGCCCTCTATACGACATCTTTGGACACAGACATTTCCATTTTTCCAAGCGACCTTTAATTCTCTCAAGGACCCCTTCCCAATTTTTTTGCACCGTTAAGTCATCACCCAAAAACACACCTAAATATTTAAAACCTGATGTTCTCCAAACTAAGCCCTCCGGAAGATCTGGTTTGCCTACCGTCCATCTACCCAATAACAGTGCTTCACTTTTCCTCCAGTTTACGCTTGCGGAAGATAAACTTTTAAAGGCCGAAAGGAGTTTTACTAAAACTTGTATGTCACTTTGCCTACTAATCATGACTACCACATCGTCAGCATAAGCTGACAATATGAGATTGTCTTTGCAATTTGGCAAACTAATACCGTGTAATTTAGCTCTTATTTGATTTAAAAGGGGTTCAATTGCTAAAGAATAGAGCATACCAGATAATGAACATCCCTGCCTAACACCTCGATAAACTCTAAAAGGAGCACATAAACCACCATTGATCTTAAGAATACTCTCAACGCCACTATAAAGAACTTTGATTAAGTCAATAAACTTTTCACAGAACCCGAAAGACTCTAAAACCTTCCATAAATAACAGTGTTCCACACGATCAAAAGCTTTCTCCTGATCCAATGAAATTATACCACAATCCAGATTAAGCAACTTGGAGACCTCAAAAATATCACGAACTAAAGAAACATTGTCAAATATCGACCTACCGGGAACACAGTAGGTCTGATCAGGATGGATGACACAATTCATGACCCCCGCTAACCGATTAGCCAAAGCTTTGGAGAGCAGCTTGTAGTCAGTACAGAGCAGTGAGACAGGTCGCCAACACTTGATATCAGTAAGATCACCTTTTTTGGGCAAGAGGGTTAAAACTGCTCTGCGGCAGCTCAGAGGCAGCTGGCCTTCAGCCAAGCTTTCATTCAATACCTCTAGCAGATCCTCCTTCAATTCAGCCCAGAGTGACTTATACCAATCGACTGGCAGACCATCGATTCCCGGGGCCTTACCAGACTCCATTTCCTGAAGGGCCTTATACAACTCCTCTTCACTCAAAGCACCTGAGATTTCAGTGTTTGCCTTCTCTGGTACCTGAGGAAGATCTGTAAAAAAATCACTTCCACTGTCATATCCTGCTCCAAGTTCATTTTTACACAAATTCTCGTAGAAATAAGCTGCTCTCTTACGGATTTCTGCAGGATCTGTCAAGAATCTACCAGATTCAGAGCGCAAGGCATGAATGGCCCTGCTCTGGCCATTCTTCCTCTCCAGGCTGAAGAAAAACCTGGAAGGAGCATCCATCTGGTTCACACTCTGAAAGCGTGATCTGACCAGAGCCCCCTGCGTTTTAAAACCCAGCAGATCAGCCAACTGTGTCTTCTTATTTATCAAAGAGTCAAAATAGCTCTGGACACCAGTTGACTCAGCCAATTCTTGAAGTTTTAGAATATCGGCCTCCAAGGTGTTCATGACTAAAGTAGTCTCTCTAGTGACGTTTTGAGTATACTGTATACAAAATTGCTTCATCTGAACTTTTCCAAAATCCCACCATTGTCGTAAAGAAGTAAAAGACCCCTTTGTGGTTTTAAATTCACCCCAAAACACTTTAAACATGTCTTTAAAATACTTGTCATTTAGTAAGTTTACATTTAATTGCCAATATGCACTCTTTGGTTTGACAGAATTTACAAACACAAAACACTGCACCATACTATGATCAGAAAAACTCAACGGGGTGATTAAACATCTTTTAACAATATTGCAATGGTGTTTATATAAATAAAACCGATCCAACCTGGCCAGGGAGATAACAAAATCACGAACATGAGTCCAGGTATACTGCTTTTGTGTACCATTCAACTGCCTCCAAATGTCACATAGTTCATGTGCCTTAACAAGTTGAATTAACCGATTACGAGAGGGCAAATGTGGTTCTATATGATTTCTATCTAAATTTGACACTGTACAGTTAAAATCTCCACCCAACAAGAGGTATTCATCATTACAACATTTTTGCATAACGGAACAAAGTGCATTTAAAAACACCATTCTTTCCACTGCTGCAGTTGGGACATACACACAAATAAAAACAAAAATACATTTTTCAAAAGTGGCTCTTACTTTTAAAAGTCTGCCTTTAACAACTTCTTCAACCTGATAGGTATGTGGAGTAAAACTTTTAGCGAAAAGAATGGCGACCCCTCCGCTAAGTGAGGTGTTGTGACTCAAAACTGAGACTCCATCCCACTCCTCTGCCCAATCAACAGCATTTCTTAAATCACTATGGGTTTCTTGCAACATAGCAACATCAACTTTTTTTTGTTTAATCACTTCAAACACTTCAGCTCTTTTTTTAAAAAAATAAAAAAAAATAAACATAGCAAAACTGCACACACACCCACTGCATTCATAATCATAGTATTAAGTTTTCTCGGTGTCTTCATTAGCATCACCAGACGAGAGTTTTCTCACTATCTTTTTTAATCGATATATCTCTTTATTTGTAAACAAACCTTCTGCCATAAAAAGCCTAGTTTTGTCAACAAACTGATTCGTGTCGGGAAAATATTCACTTACACGCACCCCTCTTTTGTTTTTAGTAGCCCTTAGAAAGAGTTTAATATCTTCAACTTCATAGCTCCGAGTAGAAAAGTCACTCTGAGACAAACTAACGCTAGAATCAGAGGACTCACTGCCGCTTTCCATTCCATCGTCACAATAGGCATCTTCCACGTCTGCTTTCTTTGCTTTAACAGCTTGAAAATCACCAGCCTTCTTTCTCTTCGTTGGGACTTTAAATTGGCTCTGTTCTGCCTCTGTTTCAACACCATCCCAACGCAAATCGGACTGCAAAACATTAGCCGCGCCATCACCTTTTTGCATGTCCGTGTTTTCAACCACGGTCTCGGGATCGGTTATCTGAGCTGTCACACTCTCACTCGCGGGCAGACTCACGTCAACTCTCTCCTTCATTTTTTTCGACTCTGTCACAGAAGGGGCAGCGTTCGATGGACCGGCCTCAGCCAACTCATCAACACTGCCTGCACTGACATTAACCACTGAGCCATTTTCACTAGCTTTATTAGGACATGTGCGAATTAAGTGACCCCCGTTCCCGCAATTAAAGCATCTCATTTTTTCCGTTGTGGCGTAAATAACATAATCACAATCATCAATTTTAAGATGCAGTGATAAGTCGAGTTCTTCATCATCTTTTAAGATCATGAAAACAAAACGCCGGAATGATACCACATGCTTTAAAAGGGGAGACTTACAGCCAATTGGTATCATCTTGATAGGTGATACTAGTTTACCATATCGGGACATGATTCTCACTAAAGTTTCATCGCTTACAAAAGGCGGAACATTAGACAACAAAACTTTCTTGGATGGCATGGAAAGCGGGAGTACTGGAGTAAAAAGGTTATCAATAACTATACCAGTCTCAACTAACTCATTCGCTTTCTCAACCGAGCTAAGAAAAACAACCGTGGCACTGTTCATCCTAGAAGCTGACATGATGTGTTCATGCCCCACGACCTCACCTATAGCTAGGCAACAGTCTTCCACACTCACCGCAGACGCCACTTTCACACCATGACGCCGCGTGAGAGTGCTCAAACCCCGCGACGGTGGGGCCGTCATGCTGTCTGCACAACCAGCAGCAGCACACGGCCCAACACGTCAACTAAGCAAAAACAAAAACCCAAGCACAGTAAAGCAAGAAAAAAGAAAAGAGAGAGGGTTCACTCACAGTCGCCACCCGCACTCACAGCACTCCACCTGCTCGCGCTCACACTCACACCGGAAGTGAGAGAGAGAGAGAGAGAGAGAGCGCACTTCTGTTGCGTGATCTTTATTGATGTTCGCTCACTTAGCACAGGCATCATTTGGATTAAAACTAGTTCGTGAATATAAAACAGCTAGACTGTCATTCTGCAATAATACGTTGCGCATGTTTTGCTTGTCGCTTTGGATTATAGCCCAAATAGCAGCATGTTTCAGATGAAAAAAAATCGACTTATATTTCTGAAAATATCAGAGTTAGGAGATTCATAACGAGTGGTTCCCTGCATTATTACAACAAAACGCGTGATGACACTATGAACCGTTGTAGTGGAGCAGTTTAATGCTATTACATTAAAGATGATGTACTATAGAGAGAAAAAAAAAAAAAATCAACAGTGAAAGTAACACAATACATTTTAATGGGCATAATTAAGTGTACAAAAATACCTAAGGGATATATAGTCAAACCAAAAAAATATTCAGACACCAGATATAATATTTTATTTTATTTTATTTTTTTATTATTATTATTTACTAGTGGGTGCAGGGCAGTTTATTTGTGTAAGTGAAGATAACAAAATAAAGTAAACTGTGACATCTTATACCCCAAAATTCTGCATACAGTGGATTACCAGTAAAATTGTTAATTTGGGACCAAAAAGTATAAATTCAGGTTTGCAGGAGGCTGTCATTGAGGCTAAGGGTGGCCTGACAAAGTACTGATAGTTGTGTAAATATTGCAACTGTTCGCGCACTGTGCATAAAACAGACTGTCATGGGATTCCTCCTCTTTAGTAACTTCATCATCCGATCCTTCATCTCTGGGTGTGAAATAGCACACGATGTGAAATAACATCGTTTAGGGCACTGACATCACCAAGACCGAGCAGATTGAGACGAGTAAGATCAGTTAAGTGAGCAGCTTCAGTACTTTAGATGGCGTTGTTGGGCTCCGCCATCTCGCGATATTAAAAAAAAATTGATATGCCTTTACTAAACATGTTGCGTGTTTTATTTTGATAGATTAATTGTTTTTGTGGTGTTAAGAGAAAGCACCTCAGCAGTGCGTTCTTAACATAAGAGCAACACAGTCATTTCAGCTTGCAGCAATTAATTGCTATTTTGCAAAACATTTTCAGAGATGATAGACAAGATGTAATAGAATAACAATTTAATGAAAAAAAAAAAAAGATATATATTCGACCTATTTTTCGAATTTCCTGAAAACATCCCAGCGCGACATCCAACGAATTTTCCCAGATCACATCGCATATCCTTTTAGTTTCTGTACCCAATATTATACAAATTGACCGGTAAATTAAAAAATATCGGTACAGGTACTCAGAATCGGCAAGTATCAAAAATAAAAGTATCATATCGGGCGAGTAAAAGTGGTATTGGTGCATCCCTACTATAAAATCTCTCTCAATAAATAGATACTTGGATGAATATAGCAGTACTGAATAATCAGTGTCAATCTGTTGTCAGATGTTTTGAGAGCGTCTGTCAGCGTAAGGATCCCGAAAACAAGTGAGTGAATCAAGCTGAGAGAAAGATTTGTGTTTTATTTTAAATCACATCAACACTAAAATTTTATTTGAGACTCTATGAATCTGAATATGCTGAAACTAAATCTGTTTCTCTCAGGGATCCTGAACCTGGTGTCCAAATAAAGTTCAGATCCAATCAGTCTGATTCACTGAATCAGTCTGAATCTGAGCAGATCAGCGGTTCTGTGTCCAGAGGATGAGCTTCATCATCAACATCAGCATCATCTTCATCACCACCACAGTCATTTACTCAAACTCATGCTCCTCAGGAAAGGGATTTTTGCTTCCCTCTGAGCTTCTCAACTCTTACTTATTCTCATTCATCTGCATCTCTCTTTTAAAACTGTGAATTCCAGCTTTATCTTTCTTTTTTAAAGTTCACTGAATGCATTCCTTTAGTACTTGTTTTTTATTTTATTATTATTATTATTATTATTATTATTATTATTATTGTTATTGTGATGGCTATTAATTTGAGATGATTCTGATTTCCCCTTTTTACCTTATAGTGTTTCTTATAAGTCATTAAAGCATTGTTTTTGTGAGTAAATAAATGGCTTGTAAATAGTTCTTTACATTTGTGCTGTTTCACACAATTTAATAATTCAGGATCCAAAAAATATATATATATATATATATTTTTTTTTTAAATTCAAAAATAAGCAGAAGCGTGAGGCATTATGTTTGTTCCACATTGCATTTATGCTCTAGTACAAGACCTGCACTTTTTGGAAAGGAAATTTTACGATTTGTGCCAGAATAATTGGTTTTATTGACAGACAAAAATGTGTTATTTTATCACCTTTCCCTTTCATTTTCAATGTGGGGTCCATCTGAACCTTGAATACAATGAACGTGTCTTTTTTTACACACCTTCAGAACAATCAAAATCAAGCCCAGTTTGTTTTATGGGAAGTTTGCCAACTCTTTTATATGATGTATTTTAAATTAGTTAAATCCACGGCCCTTAGATTTGGCATATATTTATATTCTTTGGTGGTTTTCGTATTTTTTTTTTCTCTGCCCATTGTGATTCTTTTTCTGAACATCTTTTTATGTTGGTTCTAAATTTGGTTCATAACACTAATTGGACAAACTGCAGTAACCTGTTAAGAGTGGGAGGGTGGTTCACTTTCAAAGGTTGGGTCTAAGACACTTGACCTGCAATGGTTTTGTGGTTTAAAGCAGCTTCCTTTATTTTCAGCTTTGTATAATGTCTCTTTGGGCTTGTGTGTATGTGAGTAACCAGAGATGAATTATGATGCAGCGGTGCCCTGGGCACGGTCCGATTAAAGTCTCTAAAATATATTCTCAAATATAAGTAAATACATTTTGCACCTTTAGGAATCATGTTAGTTGATTTATAATGGGCTATGGGAAAAGTAGCTTAATATTAGTGTAATCTATTAACTAGCCTAGGCATAAACCCATCATTTAATTTGTACCAGATATTTGTGTCATGTCATAAAATATTTTTATTAATACAACTTTGTATTTAACATATTTACTATAAACATTGCAAGTTTTATTGTAGAAGACAAAGTACTTTTATATGTATTATACACAGTATGTTATTGATTTAATATACACTCTAAAAAATAAAGGTGCTTTAAAAGCTTCTTCACAGCGATGCCATAGAAGAACCAATTTTGGTTCCACAAAGAACCGTTCACTCAAAGTTTCTTTAAAGAACCGACTCTTACCTTTTTATGATCTGAAGAACCTTTTACCACGACAATACTTTTTTTGGAACAGAAAGGTTCTTCAGATGTTAAAGATTATTTTTTTGGTTAAAGGCAGGGGAGGTGATTTGGTTCAAAAACATTTTTTGTTATGCTGGTTGAAAGACTCTTCACATGCTGATACACTAGCAAGCACAAGTCATGTGTCTAAAATAGACACACAATCATAAACAATTAATGAGGAAACAAGGAGACAACACTGATGCACCAACATCAGAAATCACAACGTGCTTTGACAAAGAATTTATCACATTTTATTTTAGTAACATGTAGTTTCTCTACAGTAATTGTCGGGCCTTTACTTTTAATAGAAAGCATATACAATGTATGTATATTGGCCTTAAGCTTGTAAATGAAGTCTGTTTGACTGTCAGTTATTCATTTGACATGTATTCATTTGGCAGGTTATATTATGAATATGGAGTCAATTATGTTGGCTTAGGCAGTTTTCCTTGTTTTTATGTGGTAAATATCAGTGCTCTGTCATCTGTAAGTTTCAGATCAAGTGTAAGTTGTGGTTAACACAGTTTTAAATAACCCCTACCCCCCCAAAAAAACACACTGCTGTCCCTCACATTTTATACCACAGTTTCAACAAAGTTACGCCACTAAAACAAAATTAAGAACTGTCTTTTCATGAGCTCTTCTGCCCTCTGTGAGTATTGAGTCTGCATATTTCAAGCATAGGGGAACTGGGTGGACTGGGAAATGGGTTAGTTTAGCGTTTTAGATATTTGTGAAGCACTACTCCACATCCAGCAGCTTCAGGACGACTATCTTTCATGCAGCTTTCATCTCCCATCACTTATTATTTTGCTCAAGTGTAATCTTCTGTGAGACAGCAGAATGTGAAGGCAGAGGAAGGTACTTAAAGTTTCTTTATTTTACAGATGTCGTTTTACAACACGAGCTGGGACCGACTAGGGCAACAACTGCGCACTTCTGAACTCCGTGCGGATCACTCTCTGTTATATTAGTGTAGACCTCTAGTGGTCATATTCATAATGACATAACACTTAATACTTCACTACAAGGATCCACTTGAGGTTTGAAATATGTTTAATACATATGTGTCTTCAATATAAAAATATGTGTTTAACAAAATAAATAAATAAATAAATCTGTGACCCTTTAATCCAGACAGTGGTGCTCGATATGAAAAACTGCTGTGATAAAATCCTGATTTTATTAGAATATGTGTCAGCTCTATTTTTGTAGCTCATTCATGATTCCTCTCTCTAAATTAAGTGGATGTTTAATGTCCTCTGTGCAGGGTGTACCGAAAAAATGTCTGCTTAAACTATGTGATGTCCTTTATATATATAATAACATCACATAAATATGATGCATATTATGATGCGTACTTTGAAGATCTCCTGAATGAAGTGACTCCAGATCTCCAGCATTCAGGTAACACATTAAGAAAGTGACATCTGTGGTTTGCTTCCTGATATTATTTTCATCATATTCATAAATTGTATTTTATATCTCTTGTACAGATCACTTCTGGTGGTTTTTGTCTGTTTTCATCATTGTTCTTCTCATCGTCATCTTGATCTGTTTGATGAAGCGTAAAAGGATCTTCAGGTGAGTCTTAATCAATCTTAAAGAATCATATACTGAATCTATCAGTCTGAATAAACTCTGTGCTGAACGTGATGATATGTAATAATCAGATTCAATCTGTTGTCAGATGTTTTCAGAGATTAATCGATCATCATGACAAAGACGATTCAGATAACAGGTGAGTGATTTCTGTGGATGAACAACACTAAGATCTTGGGTTTGATTCCCATAGAATGAATGAACGAATCAAATGAGCTTTTTGAAAACATTGAGAGTCATTCAGATCAATGAATAAATGTAATGGAGTGAATCACTTGAACACTGAAGAGGTGAAACAGGCAGATGCTGTTTTAATCTTCACACAGATCTGATGAGAATGAATCTTCATCTGCTGTAAATGAATCTTTGGCTCCGTGAATCTTCATCTGCTGACAGTGATTGTGTTTCTCTCAGGGATCCCACTGTTCAAATCTGAGCTTCTCAACACATTTATTCTCATTCATCTGCATCTGTAATGCAAATAAATACATGTGATGGAAAACACTGGAAGATCAATTCAACCAGATCTGACAAGTGACCAAACATCTGTGTTAATTTTTATTTCTTTTGTTCATCATTTATAATCAGTCACATTTACTCATTTATTCTCTAATCATGTATTAATTTATATTGTTTTTATTATATTTTAGGTTATTATTTTTCTTGCTCTTGCAATGATTGCAAGTTGTTTAACCTGGTGATTTTGTTGTTTCGTATCTCATCCATATTCATATGGAGTTTTATTATAACAATAACTGACTGATACAATAAGATTATTCAATAAACTAATGCCTTTACCAACCTGCATTCTGCTCTCTCCCTTTGGGGTTTTTAATATTAATATGATATAAAATAAATTTGTTACTTGTTTTGACAAATTTTACACATTTTGATTGTTTCCATGGTTATTGAGATCCATAATATTTTCTGTCCATGTAAAGAACCTGGTGGTTTTTCACATTATTAAGACTATTACATAAACAGTGTTAAAGATCTGCAGTTTAATTAACCGAGTATCCGCTTAAGTTATGACATAATATTGTTTGCCTTGTTTTTGATTAGCAAGCTTATAAACGTCTTGCTGGGAAAAATAAAGATCAAATATAAAATACTTACCAACAAATGTGTTTTAGACGAGTCTTTGTCATATATATTTATAAAGTGCTTTCCCTGCATGACAGTGGGGATGAGCGGCTTTGTGGTGCTTGCAATTCTATAAAATCAATTTAAAAACAAATATTGCCAAGTGTATTATTTCTGTAAAGGCTAAGGACAGAAAAATGGACATTTCCATAGAATTACCCTGGTATGTTTGAGTTCATTGCTGCTATCGACAATACAGTCGACTTTGCCTTATTTTTACAATTGTACTCCACATTTTCTGTCTCTTTCAGAGATGTCAGCGATCAGCTCCAGTCCAGATGATCCAGTGATGTGGATTCTTATAATATGCAGCGACGCTTCTGGGGAAAAGCAATTTAAGCAGAAAAAGAAACAGTGTTTTAAAAGGAGAAGTCCACTTCCAGTACAACAATTCACAGATAATGTACTCACCCTATTGTCATAAAAGATGTTCATGTCTTTCTGTCTTCAGTCGTAAATAAATTATGGTTTTTGAAGAAAAAATTACTAGAGATTACTAAGATTACTAAGATTTTTCTCCATATAGGGGACTATGGTGCCCCAATTTGCAGTTTAAATGCAGCTTCAAACAATCCCAACTGAGGAAGAAGGGGCTTATCTAGTGTAACGATCTGTTATTTTCATAAAAATAATACAATTTATATACTTTTTAATGTCAAACGCTCATCTTTGTTACGGATCTGGCCGTTGACCTTCAGTCTGCCTACCACCAGATGTCACCCTCTCACATTCAGATTGCATTGACTGTTACACAACACCCCCCGGACTACGTTCCCCATCAGCCATTGCAGTTCACCTGCGTCCAATCAGAGCCCCTATTTAAGCCCTGGACTTCGTTCTCGAGTTGCCGAGTATTGAATTGTCTAGCATTCGTACAAAGCGTTTCCCTTGTTATGTTGTGTCTAGTTTTCTTGTTTTTGCCTTGCTTTTCCAGTCTTGTTATCTAGCCTAGTTGTTTCGTTTAGTCTGTCTCGCTGCCTGCCTTTTGAAACCCTCGCCTGTTTTTTTGGATTACTCTTTTTTTTTCCCTGCCCTCCTTTGGATAACGTTCACGGCTGATCGACCCCTGCCTGCTTTACGGACTATTCTTTTGTCTTACTCCAATATACCTGTTTGCTGTTGTCTACCCTGCCTGTCCGACTATGTCTTTGTCTCGCCCTTTAAATAAAGCTCTGCAGATGGATCTGCCCATTTTACGCTTCATTCATGACGTTACAGTCTTACTGTTCCTGACCTCTGTTTTTTTTTTTTTTTGTTTTGTTTTGTTCCGGTTCATGACAGTTAGGGTATGTCAAAAAACTCCCATCTCATGTTCTCCCTCTTTGCATGTTCAGTTTGCAAAGACTGGGTCGGTACTTCTGCAGCATTGTAGGATGATTTTTAAATGATTTTTTAATGTTGAGGAGAAAAAACGATTGGAGTTTTTTGACATACCCTAACTGTCTTGAACCGGAACAGAGTTCAGGAAGAGTAACACAAGACAAGCATTTGAGATTAAAAAGTGTTTATATTGTATTTTTGAATGAAAATAACCGATCATTTCGCTAGATAAGACCCTTCTTCCTCAGCTGGGATTGTTTGAAGGTGTATTTAAACTGCATTTTGGAAGTTCAGAATCGGGGCACCAATGAAGTCCATTATATGGAGAAAAATGCTGAAATGTTTTCCTCAAAAACATAATTTCTTTACGACTGAAGACAGAAAGACATGAACATCTTGGATGACAAGGGGGTGAGTACATTATCTGTACATTGTTGTTCTGGAAGTGGACTTTAACTCCTTTAAATTGAGAACTTGTGCAGATCTTGACACCTCTATCACTGCTGCTGAAATCACTGGTCTTGGGAAGCCAAACACTTCAGTTACATCAACTACACATTAAAATTCCTCCATTATATCTGAAAAGCGGAAGAAACCTGGTGTGTGATTGTTTACAGATTGTACCACCTTGTGTCGGACGGATATGAGGATGTAAATGTTTGTGTATTTTTCTGACACAAGCAGCAGCACAGTTGTCTTCAAGCTGCGACATGCTTCCGTTTCATGACTGACTGAAGCAAGTAAAAAGTCCACACATAAATGTTTTTTCCTGTCTAAACTTACCACACATTCAATCTGTTTTCATCTGGGGGAGTTGCGGCGTCACTTTAGTTGTGTGACTGACTCATACAACACCATGTCAAACCCTCAAAGCCACTGTCATCTAGCTGTCAGTAGCGATTCATGCAGATTTTCAGGAAGAGAATCATTCTGCTCTCAGCGACCAAACTCTTCACATCAGATCTGCTAACAGGTATGTCATATGTGTTATGTGCTCTAAGAAATACATAGGTTTGATGAGCAGGTTCATAAAAGCAGTTCTGAAGTATTTGTAGAAGAGAAGGAGATGTTAAACAAATGCAGTGTACATGTGCAAACGGCATCTTGCATTGAATGATGCTTGATATTTAAGGCAGTAAAAGTCAAAAAAACAACAACAACAAAAAAAAAAAAAGTGTTGGGTTCTTGTATAATGCAGTAATGTAGGCTTAGAAGAGACCAGGATGAATGTATTTGCTTTACCATCTGAAATTCTGTCATTTTGTATTCTGACACTATTAGAGTGTATTACACTATGTTTTCATTTTCATGCATTTAATTTAAAATCAAATGTATTACAATTTACATTACTTGAACAAAGCAATTGTGATGTATTATTGTCATAAGTAGTAGTCAAATAGTTTATTACATCTGTACACTCTTTAAAATAAAGGTGCTTTTGTTTGGTTACCCATGTTCTTCAAAAAAACTGTGGTTAAAGGTTAATCATGAAGCCATGGTGTAACAAGAGCAAACCCACAGCAGTGTAACCTGTGTGAGAAACTTACACCATCACCCACAGACAGACAAAAATGAGTCAAGACAATTAGCCATAGAAGAACCATTTTTGGTTCCACAAAGAACCATTCAGTCAAAGATTATTTTAAAAAAACATCTCCTTTCTTACCTTTTTATAATCTCAAGAACCTTCTTTTGCTACAAAGAACCTTTTGTGAAACAGAAAGGTTCTTCAGATGTTAGAGGTTCTTTATGGAACCATTTACAAAAAAGGTTCTTCTATGGAATTGTGAAGCACCTTTACTTTTTAAAAGTGTAGGCACAGTAAGATTAAAGCAGAACTTCACCCACCCAAAATGACAACTCTGATATTATTTGAGGTTCCATCTCTTTGTGATTAATTTCTCAAACTGTCTATGTGTTTCACTTTGATTAAATATTTTATTTTTATTTTTTTTTTGTCTGTCTGTGTGTGGTGATATGGGTTTCTCTCTAAGAGTCTGCTATGGGTTCGCTGTTGTTACAATATGACATCATGACTTTAACCACAATTATTTTGAAGAATGTGTGTAACCAAACAGAAGCCAGTCATTATCAATTTTGTTTTTTTTTTTTTGTTTTTGTTTTTTGGATACCAAAAATCATTAGGATATTAAGTAAAGATGATATGAATATATGTTGTAAGTTTCCTACCGTAAATACATCTTTTTTTTTTTTTTAATTAGTAATATGCATTGTTCTTCATGTGAACAACTTTAAAGGTGATTTTCTCAATATTTAGAATTTTTTTGCACCCTCTAATTCCAGATTTTCAATTAGTTGTATTTCAGCCAAATTTTGTCCTATCCTAACAAACCATACATCAATGGATGTATACATCTCAATTTAAAAAAAAAAAATGGTGACTGGTTTTGAGTTCCTGGGTCACATTTATTGTAAGAAAACACTTTCATGCAATAATAATATAATGCAGTTCTTTTTTATGTCAGCATTGAATGATGCCTAACATCACTGTGACGTGTGCAGAGATTCAGACTGACGGCGGGTTTGAGTTTAATCTTCCCTCTGATTCACTGAATCAAACACTCAATCCAGACTGCGAGCAGAGCTGGTATTTACAGGTGAGTGTGTTTCTCTCCTCAAACTACACCATTATTCACACACACACATGATATGATTCTCATCTGTTTCATTTGATCAGGATGGATTTAAGATAGCAGATCCATCAGATCCTCAAACACTGATTGATCCTGTGACAGCTATAAAATCTGATCGTCTCTTCACTTCTCGCTGTGTGAATCTGAATCATGAGATCATCTGTGATTCTATTGGAGTAAAATTGACTTAATCTCTCTAAACATTCATGTGTTTTATATTACTGTATTATTATGAATGCTGCTCTAATGCTTCTTTCTTTAATTTCAGTCTCATTTCAGTCGTGAGATCATGTTCAGAGGTGAGAGAAACACTTCAGTAAAACACATCAATGTAAAACACATGTGAATCTTCAAGTGAATCATGATGATTGTGTTTGTGTTTTTCAGTGAGGAATGAAACTGCAGCGACTCCAAACTCAGGTGAGTTTCAGCTGATAAACGTCTGATTATTCACTAATAAAACACTGCACATCTGATTCACACACAATACACTTTCAATCTGTTCTCTCATATTGACTCATATTTGTGATCATTGTATTTGTAAAGATGTTGTGAATGAAGTGACTCTCCAGCACTCAGGTACAACATTCAGATCTTTAAACCTCTTTCTAATATTAATGAATCATTTTTACTGATCAGCTGATTTGATCTCACATCACTTGTATAGATCAGTTGTGGTGGTTTTTGGCTGTTTCCCTCATTGTTCTTCTGGTCTTGATGTGTTTCTTGCTGCGTAAAAGGATCTTCAGGTGAGACTGATCTCAGTTCAGTCAGTAAATCTCGAGCTTGTGTCATCAATTACATTTACTATCATTTCAGCTCCAGATTGCAGGATCTCAACCATCTAAAACACACATATAATAATATGTAATCATTTGTTTTCAGATGTTTTTTGAAGGCAGTGCCTTCTGTCTGTCAGTGTGAGGATTCAGAAAACAGGTGAGTGAATCAGACTGAGAGAAAGTCAGTCCTGAAGTGAGTTTGACTGAATCACATGATCATTTGTGAAACAGACGGATGATGAGTCACTGAATTTTTTTCAGTTTAGACTCTATGAATAAAGCTTGAAAATGGTGTGTTTCTAGGGATCCTGAATCTGATGAAGGACAAATCTGATCCTCCTCATTCACATTTAACATCTCCATCATCATCATCATCATCATCATCATCACGGCTGATTTGCTCAAACTCAGGGCTCCTCAGGAGAGGCTTTTTTGATGTTTTGCTTCATACTGAACTTCTCAACTCTCATTCCTGCGTCTGTCTCTCTTGTCAGTGCAGTTGGATCTTATAGACGTGATCTGAAACCCTGTTTCTGCTGTCATTACAGCATCATTTCTGTAAAGCTGTTTTAAAGCGATATGTATTGTGTAAGTAATACAAATACACACCTGATTCCTCTGTCTCCTTATTTCTTCACATTCACAGTGTTTTAAATAATTTATTCATTCAGAGTGAATTTTTTTTATTTATTTATTTTTAATTTTCTAAATTTTTAATAAATAAGAATTAGGCTTAAATGGGCTGTGCGTCAAATCCGCTTCAGCTACTGCCACCTAATGAATACCATACCTGAATGTGCAGGAATTGGAGGTGTCGGCTGGCAACATTGGGTTGTGACTGAAGATGGACGGAAATTATCAGACATTTAAATTGATATTGAGTAAAGTTGCACTTCCACAAAGCTGCAAACTATAGAAATATATTGCATCCAGGCATTTTGAGCAGTAGGTTGAAATATAAAGTAGCCTATTTAAGTTTGCACTTTTGTGCTTTTACTTTAAGTATTATTTAAAAGGAGTACTGATTAGTGGAGTAATGAGTGTCTGCACTTTTACTGGAGTATATGAGTTGTTCATCCACCACTGACTTTGATCATCTTTTGTATTTGTTTTATATCTGTGTGAGAATGAGAGATGGACGAGCATTGATAGTCTGACCTGAGATCAGAGCTGTTAAACTCGTTAATGATTAGGAATCAAACATTCCGAGTGAATTTGGTTCAGTTCTCAATGTGAGAATCAATGTGAAACAGCTTCAGTTTGAGCTGGACTGAGGTTTGACACTCAGGTATGGTCACCAATATTATTTTCCATTGTGACTGACGATAGTTTTCCAATTGACTCCATGTTGGAGCCATTATTTTGAGTTGTCATTTTTGTTTTTGATGTATGAGTATTTCAGTGTATTTAAGTAGGCACAGGGACACTAGCAAAACAGAAGATGTGTAGAGTTCAGTAAGAGACTCAATAATGATCAGATGCTAAGACTTTTTTTCCCCCTCTTGTTCTTCATCTGTGAAATTGAATTTGACCTAAAATGAAGATTAAAGATTCTTTACTGACATATTTTGCTTATATATGCTTATACTCTGTAAGTCAAATATCATACACTGAAATGTTATGCAATAGTCTCTGCACACACAACTGCATTACATTCATCTGAGCAGGACTGAATCTATGACAATCAGTGCTGTGCAATCACATGACACTTTGTTAATCTGCAATCTGATTTTTTGATGTTCATTTGATTATATCTGTAATTACACTTCAGCGAGGAATGAACGAAAGGAATATTAGAATACTAAATTAATAAAGACTTAAATGACATTTGGTTCAGTATTGTTTGTAAATTCAGTGGTTTAGCTGGTAAGGAAATACAGGAACAAACACTTTCAGAAAACTTGTATCAATGTGTCTCTCCGCCCTCATCTCAGTGTTGGGCAGATCTGTTCACTCACCCACTGGTTACTGACGTGATTGCACTCATAAAAGCTGAGGAGTTTGATTCAGCTTTCATCTCTTATCGCTTATTTTGGTCAGTCTGCTTAAAGTAGGCTATGAAATATGATTAATACATGTTTTATATAGAAGTATGTTTGGAAATGTAATGCATCCGATTAAATACAACTTTTTTTTTCTTTTTTTTTCTGTAAACCATTATGATTATTAATAGGTTTATAACCTATATTGTCAAAACATCTCTTTAGTAGCTATTCTTGAAGGATAATAGGGAATGTTTACGTGTAAAATGTTTACGATTTTTCCACTGATGCTTGTGATTTAACCTTTGCTGTGAAAAATCATTTCGATTTTTTTTTTATTTATTTATTTTTTATTATTATTATTCAAATAAATATGAATAAACTGCCAGAGAGTCCTGCTTCATAATCTGTGGCTTTATTGATCACATATGTACATCAGGCAGCAGTAGGTAATCACAAACAATTTGTGAAGTCACACATATTGATGAATTGCAAAATAACAAAACTGGTATTGTTAACCAAGATAAACAATGAAATAAAAATAATAAACAAAATTAGTGTTCAGCAGCATATAAAGCACTTCAGTCCTTGTATTTTGGGTTAGGACAAACAGCGCGTCCAGACCATCTCACATAAGGACACATGACTCTCAGTTGTCTGTGTGTCTGTGAAGTTACTTGACCTGTGGTTGTTTGAGCACATCAGGTGTCTTTGGTATTGGATCATTCACTTTGGTTGGAGCATGGATTACCAGGTGACCATCATCATCATCATCATCATACTGACATGGCAGAGGCTCTTTCACAAATACATGTCGTCTGTGGTATCTCTTATATTCCTTTCCTCCAGACAGGACAGTGCTGGTTCACTGCAGACTTTCCTCACAATTCCTTTGCTGTCATAACCATGAGGTGTTTGCATCCTCACTACTTGCCCTTTATGAGAGTGTGCTCAGTTGTTTACATGTCTTGTCATAACTGTTCTTTTGACACAGTCTTTTCTTTGTCAGTCGTGCATGAATCTCTTTGGAGGTCAGAGGAGAAGGTTCCAGCACAGAGCTGTGGAGTGGCAGGTTGGTGCGGGTTTGTCTGGCCATTAGTCTCTGAGCTGGAGAGACAAGATTAGGATCTCGTGGAACACATCACAGATTCAGTAGGATGAGACAGATGTCAGTGCCGTCTCGATTGGACTTTTTCATGAGTTGTTTAGCTCCGCTAGGCTGTTGAATTGAGGGTAGACCCAGGCCATAGTGAAATGTGTTAACTCATTGTTTACAAATTGCCTATCACTGTCTGTGATGAGGGTTTGAAGTGACCCATTAAAATCACTAGGACACATTTCTCAGCACTTAGGCCACTTTTTCAAAACACTTCACACAGTGAGCATAATGTGGGCTAAACTGTGAATCATTTATCATTGCTTTGGCACACAAAGCATTCACTGACAACATCTGTCAAATCTGTGAATTCTTTTATCAAGTCGACACAAACTCCACCAAAAAATTGATGTACTATACAAGCTAATTTGCACATTTACATGCTGTTTAAAAAAAGACATTTGTAAAATTTCTACAGAAATATAATATAGAAAGAAATATTCTGAATGTAAAAAATCAAATACTATCAAAGCAGTTGCATGAAGCTGAACATCGTCACAAGTTTTACTGTTTTTCACTTCATTACCATCTGTACGAAAACGGAAAACTTATAAATAATGTTGTACTGTAATGTAAACATGGACCATGTAACAAACAGTAGAGAGTATCATTCTTGTTTTGTAAAGACATTTCACAAAAGAAAACATTGTATAATGCTCCTTGTTGTTAGTCTTTTTTATGTTATTGTATTTTGAGTGATAAAGTGTGTTTTGTTAGAATGAGTTGATTTGAGACACTAATGAAGTGTTTTGTTAGTTTTCATGAATCCATCTGAGACACGATGCTGCCATCTATTGGAGTGAAGTAGAAACTTTCACTTCTTTCTTCATGCTGGAAATGGAAAATCAAGTGAAACACATTGCATTGTGGGATACAGTATTCCCATACATGATACTGCTCCTTTTTGGTGAATATAGCAGGTCTTCCAGATGTTCTGTGCAAACAGCAAGTTTGCAGCATGTGTACATTACACATACTACATACTGCAGCAATAGTAAGAGTAATCAAAGTTTTATTGTCATTTTTCTTGTGCAGAGAGAAAAACAAAATCCAGTTTCCAAGCATTGAGTGTTTAAATAGTGACTGATAATATGGATGAATGGCTTCTGAATTAAACTGAATGCAAATAACATTATATACTGTATGTGTTATAATGTTTAATCTACATGACAGTGTCATAATGGAGGATCTGAGCTGCTATATGAAGGTTTAGATGTTCAGTCTCAGTGTTTCTGATGGGTGACACAGAACTGAACATTTACTGACATTGTGATCCTGAACTGTGATCACTATGAGCTTGAGACTCAAACATCAATCCTCAGATTGTAAAGTTGTAACACTGATTTTTGTCTCTGTTGATCTTGAAGGAGTCTCAGTTTGATTTGTACTGCTGAAGCTGGTTTACAGCTAGAGTTAGCTATAACAGCAAATCACTATTACGTGAATATAAAGAACAAGTGCAATGACAGTGGATATATTTACAGATATTTACAACAGTGTTAATTTTGACAGCAAATTCTGATTTAGTCTTAGTCTTAGTCTTTGGAATAATACACCATTTAGTTTTAGTCCTATTTTAGTCATCTGAAATCTTTTAGTCTTAGTCTAGTTTAGTTGACTAAATATCATAAGAGTTTTAGTCTTAGTTTTGTCTTAAGTCTTTTAGTCTTAGTCTAGTTTTAGTAGACCAAATATTAGCAGATTTTTTTCCATAATTCACGTAATTGTAAGTATATTACAATATATGTAAGCATATAGAGAATACAGGCACATATCTAATTGTTGTAATAAAAAACATTTATTTTATTAAATGTCAAAAACATGAGTCTTTTTCACAAAAATAACCATAAGACCTGCTCTCCCTGAACAATATACATGCTCCCTGAAAAAGATATGCATTGTCCCTGAATTATATGAAACGCATATGACATCCTAGAGCAAGCTCTGACATTTCTGTCTGTCTGTCTGTTCATGAGACATGCCGCTGCCCTCGGACCGCGTGCACAAAACGTTAGCGTGTTGCTAACGAGAAAAGTCAACTTAAATTAACCAAAGCTTTGTAACCAAGACTGTGCAACCAAGTATAATGTATAACTAAATATAATGTATAACAAACGGCCTCATAACTTGAAAACCGCGGCTTTTGAAAATGGCTTTGCCAAGATCAACCTGCCCTCAAAACATTCGCTCTGATTGGATTTCCCCACAAAAGGGTAGTTCTTATTGGAGCTCTTCTCCATTCGTCCCGCCCCAACATTTTCCTCTCGTTTTTATTCGTTGACTAAAGTGTCAGTTAAATTTCGTCATCGTCTTCGTCATCATATCTGACTTTTTATTTAGTTTTTATTTAGTTTTCGTCTGTAAAAAATGTTCGTTGACGAATATTTTTCGTCATAGTCTTCGTCAACGAAATTAACACTGATTTACAAAACCAAGCAAACATGCATTAAATAACGGCCTCAATAACAAATGAAGAATGAGACTGAACTCTTCTCTTAAATCACAGTCAGAAGCTTCTCAAGAGTGTTTTTTTATGATTGTGTAACCACTGAATCCGGCTGAGTTTGCTCTGTCGTGTTGCTCCTGCTGTTCTGCTGGTTTTGTTTGTTCAGTAGAAGTTTCATCTCATATGACTCTGCTGTGTTCTGGTTCTGGTTCTGGTTTGATCCACTGGCTGGAGTTTCATCAGAAGCTGCTGCTGCTGCATTCTGGGTTCACAATAAGACAGATTTTATCATGTGTTTTCAACAGCAGTGTTTCTCAGAGCTGCTCCTGGAGTCTCCTCATATACAACACTCAACAGTTTACAGTACAGCACTGCTGGAAGTGTTTGTGCCAGAGCAGATGATCAGGACGTGCTGGTACAGATATTAAACAGTTGGGATGTAATGATGTATCAATATATAGTGACATCAGGATAGGAAAAAGGTATTGCGAGCAAAAAGTGTAGATTTTTAAATATTCTAACATAAAAGGTGTTTAAAGTTGTGTTTTGGTCCATTATGCTTTGGCACAGTATCTGTCGAATGAACTAAAACCGAAAGCACAATATGGCTTCATCTCTTCATCAAGTGTTTTTTGTAGCAGCACTTCGTTCAGGTGATCAGCTTGTGATCTGCTGTTTTCTGCGCCTCAGAACGGCTCTGTTCACTGTAAATGAATGTAGTGAACTGGTTTATTGCATGTGCTGTGAGTTTAGCACATGTTTGGGAACATAACAGCCACCAGTTCTGCTTTATATTTGCGGCAGATGATTACAGCGTTTCACTAGATTTGTAGTGAGACGTGATTTTGAAAGCCTGTTTTTACTGAAGCTTTTCCAAAATAAAAGCTTAAAAGTGCGATATGAATTGCTGACAGCTTTTTTTTTTTTTGTTACTGTAGTCCAAATTCTAAATATCTCTTTCAAGTGTAGAAATTAGGAAAAAATGATTGTAATTTCCCTGCTTTAGTGTAAAGCAAAAATGATATCACTTTGAAATTTTAATTTTAATTTATTTTACAGTGCAATTAATTTACAATATATGGTTATTACAGTCATAGGAATAACAATTATATAAAATTATTATTATTATTAATATTATTATTAACTAATTTGTTTGGCTTTTAAAACACCAGTGTGCATGTAATTTAGACTGAGACTGTATATTACAAATAAAAAGAGGGTTGAGTCTCCTTTAATGTTCAGGGGTTTTTTTTCTGTCTTAAATTTTCTTAGGATCATGGGTGTGCATTAGATAGAAGAATTTAACTTCAAAATGTACAACATTTTATTTGTTTATCGTATCATGGACTTAATATCACAAAGTTGTCATGTCATGAGATGTTGATATCATTACATCCCAATTATACAGCTATTACAGATTCACTGATCAATTACCTGAACTGGTATCTACAAACATCTCTAACAGTAATTACAGATTAGAGTAATTGACACTATCCTGAGATTCCTGATTCTGTGATCCGGCGGCTCTAGTTCGACAAGACTTCATTGCCTTCTGTGTTCAGAAAACACAGTTCATTTACACACATCTTCACTAAATGTGTTTCTGTTTTTCAGACACTTGTTTAAAGGTGCAGTCAGTAAAGAATAGCACATTTGACAAATTGAATGTAAATGATGTAGAGCCACATCAGCGGTCAGGAAATGTAATTGAGTAAAATTACAAGAACTGTATTTCAGTAAAACTCAAATGAAGCACAAATTCCCCCAAAACAATACTTGAAAAATAAAGTGTAATTAATTTACACATCTCTGTCTTTATTAGTGTAGACTTTGGTCTGTGAATCATCACAGGTGACAAATCAGAAACGTTTAGTTTCATCCAAACTGATGTGTGTCTGTACTAAATACTTCAGTCACACAACAGAGAAACACAAATTAACCAAGTGCACCTTTAACACACTGCATGTGAATCACATCTAGTTTCTGATACTAACCTGACACGACTGCAGACATGGTTTGACCCCTGAGGAGGAAAAGAGATTTAGGATTACCATAGTGGAAAATAAATATACTAAAATGTATTTGAAACACATTTATGTCATGATTAGTATACTACAAATATATTTACATATTTATGTAGGTAATGAACATACCCTGTGATATTTAGTATACCAAACATAAACAAGTTTTCTAAATTGGAACAACTAATTTTGTACTTAATGCACTTTAATTGTGCAGATAGAGATGAAGTTCAACTAAAAATACACTGAAGTATATTTGATTGTGCTGAAGTGAAACTATTGCAAGTAAACTTCAGCTACACTTTAATTATCTTGCATTTACAGACTGATATTATTTAAAGATCATACAATCCTAGTGATATTAAAACATATTTTAGGCCTAATATTAACAAATGTGCATTGTGCAAAAAAAGAAACGCTATTAATAAAGTTGAATTATCATTTTTATATCAGTAAGTCTTGAGCGATTTGTCCGTAATAGATTTGAACTATACTGAGTATGATATAAATGTACTTTAAATCTATTACTTTTTTTCGAGGATATTTAGGTGCAGATCAGACTGTATAATAGACGAGTCCTGGTTTTAATAAAGAAAAATGAAAATAAACCTTCAAATATGCAATTTAGATACCAGTGAATGACTTTACTGATGATTGAACAAACAGCATCTGAATCACAATCATTATAAAATAGGTAGAAATATCTCTAGGAAATTACAGTAAATACTGAACAGTAGTAAAACTGATCATTTATTTCCTGATAAATGACACATCATACAAATCATATTTTTAAATGATAATGAGAATCCCTTAAACAAATTTGAGAGACACTTTAAGTGAATATGATGAGTGTTGAGGTTTTACTCACAGGGTTGAAAAACCATTAAAATCATCAGAAATAAAGTGAAGATGAATTCAGAGGAGAAGACGATGATCCTCATGTCTCCCGTCACACCTTCACTGTTAACTGAGGATGAAAATCAACAACAACAGACACTCGTATTCACTCATATTCACTCGTATTTACCACACAACAGCATGAAGAGATGATTATAAGCTCATAGTATTGCTCCAAATTAATATCTGTGAATGGACATGAGAATAATCTGATCAGAGTAACTTTGAGATGAAGCTGATTTCTGCCTCACATTGAGATTTTACCAATCACTCAGTTCACATTCAGATGCTGTATTAGTTTATAATATGCATTTATATGCAGAAATATGACTGTAATTGTATAGTGTGTGATGTTGAAGTGTTGATTCACCTGTTTTGAGGATCAGTTCAGTCATCAGAGCAACAGAGTTCAGTAAAACAACACCAACTGATCCAAACACATACACAGCAACAAGACGGAGAAGAGCTGAAACATCAAATCATACAGTTTAAAAATCATCATCATTAGATCAAATTAAACCACATTAAACAGCACTACAGAGAAAAACAACAAATGGATGTATTTGATTTCTTTATAAGTTTGAGTCTTGGTGTGTTTGGAGTTTGATTCAGGACAGATCTGCTTCATGAAACTAATAAGACATAATAAAAATAATATTCTGTAGAATAATAAGGCTTTTCATCATTCATTCATTCATTGATAGAAGTTAAATGGTTGATAAAAAGGTAACAACAACACAATATTCATAAACAAACTCTCATATTTCTCTCTCTTTCACACACACGTTTGATCTCAATTGAGGAAACATCACAGTGAAATATCAGCTTGAGACACAAACACACAGAATTTCATGAAAATCACTATTACAACAACTGTATTAAAGGATGGTAAATGCTGAGAATCTTCAAGAAACAGCTAAAAACACACTTATTTGACTCTAACACATGAACACTATGGTTTTCTTCTTTTATCTATGTATGTATGTATGTATGTATTTATTCATAAAAAAATCTTGTTTTATTATTTATTTATAAAAGAAAACTTGTCCCTTTAACAAATGCAGTCTCTGTTATTTTTGTATGATTTTCTTGTTTTATGATTTATTTATTTATTTATTAAAAAAATATTGTTTTATTATTTATTTATTAAAACAAACCTTGTCCCTCTAACAAATGCAGTCTCTATTTTATTTTTGTATAATTTTCTAGTTTTATTTTTATTTATTTATAATAAAAAAAAATCATCATTTGATTTTTAGTATGATTTTATTGTTTTAGTATTTACTTATTTATTTTAAAAATGTGCTTTATTATTTATCAAGTCAAGTCAAGCTTTATTGTCATTCTGCTACATGTGTGGACATACAGTAGAACGAGATGTCGTGTCTCACAGGACCACGGTGCTACATACTAGTTAAACACAAATAAGAAAAGCAATTACAGACTTACACAACGGTTAACCATTTGACTATACATATACTATAAATACTATAACTATAATAAATAGTTGACTACACATACAAGACTGAGACAACAAAAACTTTACATAAGTACTGTACATGACGTTTTACAAAAGAGACATCTGTACATGAAATTGTGCAAAAGAGATATTTTGTGCATTAAATTGTGCAGAAGAGAGATTTTGAGGGAAGCAGCGCATAGTGCAATGCACAAATAAACATATAATATATATAAATATATAATAATTTAGGCCCAGCAGGTTTAGTTTGTGGATGAGGTGCTGAGAGATTATTGTGTTGAATGCTGAGCTGAAATCAATGAACAGCATTCTAACATAAGAGTCTTTCTGTTCCAGGTGAGTGAGAGCTAGGTGGAGAGTGCTGGATATTGCATCGTCCGTGGAGCGCTTTGGACGGTATGCAAACTGGAATGGGTCCAGCGTGTTTGGGAGACTGGACTTGACGTGATGCATGACTAACCTCTCAAAGCACTTCATCATGATTGGGGTCAGTGCTATGGGACGGTAGTCATTTAGACACAGGTGATGTGTTTGGAACTGGAATTATGGATGTGGATTTGAGACATGTGGGGACGACTGCCTGGCTCAGCGAGGAGTTGAAGATGTCTGTTAGGACATCCGTCAGCTGTGCAGCACAGTCTCTTAGTACACGGCCAGGAAATGTTGTCAGGGCCCGCAGCGTTTCGTGGGTTTATCCTGGATAGGGTCTTCCTTACGTCGGCTGGAGAAAGACAGAGTACCTGGTCGTTTGGAGATGTGTGGAGTTTCTGTGCAGAAGTGTTGTTCTGTATCTCAAATCGTGAGTAGAAGTGGTTGAGTGCATCTGGCAGGGATGTGTCATCGTCACTGGCCTGTGGCAGGGGCTTGTAGTCAGTGATAGTCTGAATGGCTTGCCACAGGGACCGAGTGTTTTTACTGTCGCTGAAGTTATTGTTGATTTTCTGAGCATATTGATGTTTTGCCTTCTTGATGCCATGAGACAGATTGGCTCTTGCTGTTTTTAAGGCTGCTCTGTCTCCTGATCTAAATGCCTCATCTCTGAGTTTTAGCAGCCCATGAACCTCTGCTGTCATCCACGGCTTCTGGTTGGCACGTGTGATGATGGTTTTGGTGACTGTCACATCATCAATGCACTTTTTGATGTAAGCAGTCACTGTTTCTGTGTATTATTGCAGGTCTGTGTGGTTGTTGTAGGTGGCCGCCTCTCTGAACATGTTCCAGTCTGTGTCCTGGAAGCAGTCCTGTAGTGCAGAGGTAGCTTGTCTGGCCATACCGTGATCTGTTTTTGAACCGGTTTGGTGAGTTTGAGAAGTGGTCTGTATGCTGGGATTAGCATAACAGAGATGTGGTCGGAGTACCCCAGGTGGGGGTGAGGTTCAGCCCTGTAAGAGTTTTTATTTGTTGTGTAAACCAAGTCCAGAGTGTTGTTTCCCCTTGTTGCAAAGTTCACATGTTGGTAGAACTTTGGCAAAACAGACTTTAAGTTCGCGTGATTAAAGTCACCAGCAATGATGAAAAAGCCGTCGGGGTTATTTGTTTGTTGTTCGCTGATGGCGCTGTACAGCTCGCGAAGGGCGTCCTTAGCGTTTGCACTCGGCGGGATGTAAATCGCGACAATAACAATGGCCATGAACTCCCGCGGCAGATAGAACGGCAGACACTTCATTTTGTTGTTTTATTATTTATTTATTTATTAAAAAACAAACAAAAACAAATTGTCTCTTTAACAAATGCAGTCTTCATTTGATTTTTAGTATGATTTTATTTATTTATTTAAAAACAAATCTTGTTTTATTTATTTATAAAAAACTTGTCCTTTTAACAAATGCTGTCTCTGTGTTATTTTTGTATGATTTTCTTGTTTTAGGATTTATTTATTTATTTAAAAAAAAAATGTTTTATTATTTATTTATAAAAAAAACCTTGTCCCTTTAACAAATGCAGTCTCTATTTTATTTTTGTATAATTTTCTAGTTTTATTTTTATTTATTTATAATAAAAAAATCGTCCCTTTAACAAATGATGTCTCTATTTTATTTTTGTATGATTTTCTAGTTTTATTTATTTATTTATTTATTTTTAAAAATGCACATGCACTCTTAGTTTATTATTATTATTATTATTATTATTATTATTATTATTTTATTTTCTTGTTTTATTATTTATTTACTTGTTTTATTTGTATTTTTTATGTATTTATTATTTTTTTTATTTGCATACTGTATTAGGGTAACTTACATATTTTTTTTCTCTTTTTTTGATCTGATTGCTTCTATTGTCATTATTTGTTAGTTGCTTTGGATAAAAGTATGTGTTAAATGACTAAATGGTAAATGTAAATGAAGTAGTAAATCTGTTTTGTATGTTCATAATACATTGAGAAGTGATGAGTGAGTTACTGATTAATCAAAGTTCATCACAAGCAGCTTTTACACAAACTGATGAGGAAAATACTCGTATATATAGTCGATTCACAGCATCATTCACACAAACACAGCACTAACATAACGTACACTGTTAGAAATTACCAGCATTTCACAATAATTAACAGTATTATTTTACAGTAACTTGTTGTAATTAAGTTTCCCTGTAATATCCCAATGAATACCTGTAAAAACTACAGTATCCTTGGATTTTACAGCATTTAACTCTTATTTTACAGTAAAATCTTGCAATCTAAAACCTGCTGTTATATCACAACAAGGTCTGTAATATCACAGGAACACAGTGAAAAAATAAAGGATTTCACAGCATTAACCAGTATTATTACAGTGAAATATTGTATTGAAATATGCCCTGGGAAGTCACATGACATAACCGAACTGTTTTAAACTGAAGGCGCCGTCGTGTCCCTCTTCTCTTCCGGGCTGAATGGAGAAGGTGAGCAGCATGCATGTTTGCAGCACTTACACCCATGCTATTTTAATATGATAATAATATTTACTTTCAAATGAACGTTTATCGCATGACACAGTTCATATTTTGTTAGCAAGCGCCCGGAATTGTTTAAAGTTCTCTCACAGCATTTGCTAATAGTAGTTAGTAATGACGACAGTTTCGCTAATAATTTTTCATGTCACTATCACCGTTTAGACAAATCTGGTGTTTGTAAAAAACAATGATGGGACAAACATTACTATTTATGTGTGCATATTTCTGTAATTAGTAGGGTTGTCAAAAGGTACCGGGTTCGGTACTTTCGGTACTGATATTTTAAAAACGTCCATTTCCCGCTCACATTTGAGCAGATTTTTAAACATCGCTGATTGGCCATAGTGTTCACGCGCTCAACAGACATGACTGTGATTGGCTACAATGATAAGCGCTTGACGCTCCTCACCGAGCGCTCACATATAAGCACAACGAGAGTGTTTTAAAGCCGCGTCTGTCAGCGGATCAGTCTATATGCAGATGTATTAGGGATCCGCTGACACACGCGGCTTTAAAACACTCTCTTTATGCTTATATGTGAGCGCTCGGTGAGGAGCGTGAAGCGCTTATCATTGTAGCCAATCACAGTCATGTCTGTTGAGCGCGTGAACACTATGGCCAATCAGCGATGTTTAAAAATCTGCTCAAATGTGAGCGGGAAATGGACGTTTTTTTTTAAAATTTCAGTACCGAACCCGGTACCTTTTGACAACCCTACTAATTAGTCAAGGTTATCATAGATTAGCAGGGCTAAGCGTTAGCGGTTTAACTTTAATAACTTGGTGATTCAAACGGTCCATTAAAAAAAATTCCAGCGGATATCCTAGTTACAACATGACTGAGCTAGTGTTTATTGTCGCGACGTGTACTTTTCAATGTGTTATATGGTTAGGCCATGTAGTCCATGTTTGATTTGAAGCTGAACTGGAGGATGCTGGTCAGTTAGCCGCCGGATGTGTTCTCGTTCCGGACTCAGTACTACCTGTTGTACAGTATTCATGTTCGTTCGCGGGGTCTAGTCTGCTCTAGAGTGAGAGCCTGCAGCGGTACATGTAAGTGTTTTGCTGCATATGTAGTGCCCTCAGTTCGATGTAAGTGATTTGAGAATAAAGATAACGTGAATGTTCGTTGTCATCTACTGAGAGTACTTTGTATTTTTCTACAGGTGAGCTGGTGTTAAAAACGAATAACATAACATTGTTAGCGTAAGTGACATGTAATGACATAGAAATTACATTTTATTTGTTTCATGTGTTTAATTTAGAAGCGATATATGTGCCGTTTGCCATGCTAGCTGTCTAGCTTGTTTTGTGTTATGAATAGCCCGCCTATGGTTTCCCGCTTTGACATGTATTAGTGACGCTTCGGCTATGAGTTTTCAATGTAAGAAGAGTAGATTAACTTAGTTCTTTGCTGAAGTAAGCTGTGAATGCTCGTTGCCATCCGTACTGAGAGTATTTTGTATGTTTCTACAGAAACAAAGATTCATTAATGTGTGGCATCAAGACCATTGAGCCTTTGAGTCCGCTACACATATTCGAGTAAAGTTGCCGAACTCGATTCTCCTCTCATGAGTGGTCTTTCCGCACATAGACACTGTGTTTCCCCGTGTTAGCCGAAGCTAATAATACAGCATCCTCCAGTTTAGCTACAGGGCCTAACCATAACACATTGAAAAGTACACGTAGCGAAATTAAACCCCAACCTTTTCACTTACGTTCGTTTTTCTTCTTATTTCTCCCTCTTCTTCTCTCATAAACCGGGTAATTCACTTCCTTGGTGTCTTTTTATTTGCAGCGTTTCTTTTATTGAGATTACCGGTAATCACGTTATTTACTACCGTTTGTTTGACATGAAATTCAAACTGAAATTCTTATTGTTGGTTGCCTTTGTGTAATTTCTACTTTTTCTTTTCTTTTCTTTTCTTTCCAGGTCATCAGAGGGTGAGGCTAACCATCCTGTTCAGTGTCAGGCTAAGAGTGAGGAGAAATAGATTAGGTAGGTGACTAGTTAACATGCACCACAATGTTCAACTGTAAATTCGTTAGCTGTGAGCATGTGTCTGAGAATGTGTGTAACTATGTTCAGCACACAAAACTGCATAGCAATGCCCCCAATTATCACTACCAGTGTGGGGTGCCTAACTGCTCACGGAGGTACAGAAAACACAGGACTGCAAATTCATATGTATAGGCAGCATAGGTCCTACCTGCATGCTGCTGGGCCTATACTGCCTGGCACATCAGCTCTACCACCTGACACACCCTTGAAATGTCTGCTTTAGGCTGGCTGCATCCTGCTGCTCCTAATGTTGTACTTCAAAGAGCCGAAAGAGAGTTCGATGCTTGAAGTTGATGTAAGATTTTTTATTCAAATATTTAAAATGCAAAATGAGTGATTACATTATCAACATTTACCTTGCATGAATTACTACCTCTGACCAATGAACAATATTTATCCTTTATCCTAAATCCATGCTATTTACTATGTTACAGCCATGTGCTACTGCTGTGGACGTCAATACTGCAGAACTCCCCAGCACCCCCTGCTTGATCATTCAAGGTAATGTTACTTTGATCTAGTATCAACATTCCTAACTCATTGTTTTGTTTTCATTCTAGAAATATATATGACCGCAATAAATAATTATAATTATAATAAGAATTACATTTGTATAGCCCTTTGTATCTTAAGCAGATCACAAAGTGCTCATAACACATAATGTTGTATCTGTTCATTTCAGGTGACATGATGAAGCCCTCTGGATGGCTTTTATCCATCGAGGGACATGTCGTGATGGGCCCACACCCTTTCTTTTTACACGGAGTAGCTGCTTTCTTCAGCAGCTATTACGTCTTCAACCTTGAGTATCCTGCCGCTGGATCGTCAACGCTAGAGTTCATTCAAAGGTATTTTATAAAGATCACATTTAATCTTGTAATTCACATTATAGTACAGGCTTCCAACTCAATGATTTTCTTGAGGTTTAAAATGCTGACAAACGAGGTACCTGAGGTTAGCCTGGTGAGACCATCCTGATCTCGCGAACTCATTTAATTTCGCTCTGCAGATCAGTCTGGGTTTCTACACATGTTATGCTGACAAATACCTGCCGGTCCAATCACAGCTATTTATTTTGTTTTGGGGCAGGCTATTTGATGATGACTTTGAAACGTCTATTGCGAAATGCGAATGTATTGAATGAAGTAGATGAAATTTTCTTTAAAAGCAGAACAAAATGCTCTCAGGCAATGGCTAAAAAAAGTATGGTGAGTAAGATCTAACAAGTTTGGATTATAAATCTATTAGGGTTTGATGTGGGGGAAAAAGCACAGCAAAAAGCACACCTTGATAAATGCTGTCTGCAATACATACTGTAAGTCTATTTAAAACTGAAACTATCTTTGCTTATTAACAGGTGCTTTCTGGGCATCAATCCTGAAAGAGGCTCAAAGACCAAGAAGCGGACAACAATGAACCCTCATGTGAGCACCCTTTTGAGGAAACTTATTGACTTGAGTGGGCGTCATAGTATTTTTATTTTTTTTTTTGCAGTGGTAGTTGTCAGGCTCAGTTTTGAGTAGCCTTGTTCTTTTTGTAATTTTTCAAGACAACTTTGCACTACAAGATTTTTACACAATGCTGTTGCGTGTGGACTCATTATAATGTTTGAGACTGAGAGGAGCGCCTGACCCCTTTACGACATTCCTTCATCGCTCTCTCCCTTGCTCTCTTATCTTGCCATGAAGGCCTCATTCCCATCCTGTCCATTACTGTTATTGTGACACAGCTAGCTGAATAGTTGTGAGACAGGTAGTTGAATTGCAAGTTTGCACAATTTCTCTGTATTTTAAGATGGATTTATTACTGTTATTGTGACACAGGTAGTTGAATTGCAAGTTTGCACAATTTCTCTGCGTTTTAAGTACGTGTACTGTAATGTACCTGTACATTGAAAAATATTTATTTTTTAATAAATATGCCATTGGGCTAACATTGACTTTTTTGAACATCGACAGAGTTGTTTGTTGGGGGGAGGGGGTTAATTGTACAATGATTATAAATTCACAGTAAATGGAAGCTTCATCAGCATTACTTTTACAGTAAGTTACTGGACAATTTTAGCATGACTTCCACAGTGTACATTGTAAATTCACAGTAAATTATTGTCAACTTGTACATTATTTTCACAGTACACACTGTAAAAGTACAGGGCCTTGTTGTAATGATGTACAGCAAAAGGTTGTAATTCCCCAGTAATGTACTGTAATATGACAGTAATTGCTTTGTCATTGAAGCTGTGAAGTTACAGTATACAGTTGTGCTTTTACAACAATGCATTGTAATATCACAGATATAAAATTACAGTAAATTGCTGTGAG